>JANIJG010009948.1:64455-92745 GCA_024611175.1 Megaceryle torquata
CACATTTTTTTTATAAAATATTTTTTTTAAAAAACGTTTCTTTCTCTTGCCGCAAATTTTTCTTTTTTTTTTTTTTTTTTTTTTTTTTTTTTTTTAAGTACATATTTAATCTTTTCCCTACTGCAGCATGAAATATCCACAAACACAGCCTGGGGAGTTGACTGACTAATTACTTAGTGAAATCAGGAAAGTGGAGTGTAGATAGAATTTTATCAAATGAATAGAGTGAGCATCTTTAAAGATAGGAATATTTTTATTTAAGTTATATTACATTTGGTTTTCTTTATAAGCTGCACGAAGTACAGTAAGTTCAGACAGAATGTCACTCTAAAGCAGACAATAGCCTTTTAATAATTCAGTCTCTATCACAAGAACTCAAGATCAAACCTGACCCTATTTCTCAGATTAGAGATGTATTTCATGGACTCTCTACATGCTTGTCAGCCTTTCTGCTTTGCAAAAAGAGGCCATTATAGGAAAAGGATGGGAGGAGAGTACATAACAGACAATGTTAGAAATATATTGTGTATTACAGTGGAGACATTTTTTCAGCTTGACTTCCCAATGAAATAAAGCTTATGCCATTGTGTCTCGTAACTTTGAAACCCATTAAATAAGTTGACTTGCATCTGAAATAGGAAAAGGAGTTTCCTACGAATTTTATACCAATGAAAAAATACACTGAAATACAGGAAAATGAACAAATTTCAATGAGGAGAGACATCAGTTTGTGTTCAAGAATAGGTCTTTCTGTCCAATGTGCCAGTTGCCTAACATCACGCTGGGACTGGCTGGCCAGTCACTAAGTATGGATCATGGTACAAGATGTGCTGTGGGCTGCCTTTCATTCAGGCATAGAAAAGGAAACAAAAAGAGGGGTGGGGTGGAGCAGTTAAGAGGGCACCAGAAGAACACTTATGGAGGCACAGAACAACACGCATCTGTATCAGAGCTGCTGCTCATAGATGATGCTGTTATACCTATCTCCAGTGGTATTTCTTCCACTTGGAACATGTATGGTAAAGTTCATTGCACTGCCCATCTAAAGTTCGGTCTTCTAGTAAGGCTATCTGGATTCTTTTCTTTCAGTGAAGATGGACAGGGACTATACTTGTGTGGGGTCATTCATGATACCTACCCAAGGGTGAAATGAATTGCCTTGTGAAGAAGCCATTCTCCATCCTGATGATAGAGGACATATAAATGACTGGTTTACATTTGACATTTTTGGACAGCTGACTTCAGCCTAACGTAATTGTGATATCACATATTCTAGCTACTGATGAGCAACTTCTGTTGTCACTCAATATGGCTGAAAACAGAAGTTCCCCTACACTTAAGGCAACAAAAGGACTTTGACTTTATGCAATCTTTCCTTAGAGAAGGAAAAAGCCTCCTAGATGTCTAGTGAATAATTACAAGGGAACATATTGATGACAGATCATCACATTTGATTTCTATGCTGGTTATACTTCCAGAAATTGCAGTGTAGGAGAGTAGACTGGGAAATAAACAGCCAGTCTTGTAAATGGAAGAAGGATTATCTCCACATATTTTCCTGTTTCCCATAAAAGGGGATGAACAGTGAGATGATAAAGTTTGCTGTTAAAAAAAGGTGTCAGCACAGTTGCAAAACACTAGGCCAGTCAAATGTAATGGTGTTAACAGAAGGATAATAGCATGCAATGAAGTGCATGTATATTCTACTGATCAGTAAAATGACAGATAAAATTAGATGTCCGTAAGTGTAAAAGAAAAGTGTGTAGGTAATCATAGAGTAAACTATCCCAAGGCCCTGTTTGTACCTGAATGGGGAGAATCCTAAAAGGACTTCTAGGCTTTGAAAAAGGCAGCTGCAAGGGGAATGTGACAGGGTAGGAAAAGGTAAGAAACAGCAATTCAGTTTTTTTCATAGAAGACGACTTATGATGTCTGTTGAGACAGAACTAAAGAAAACACCTTTTTAGCTCTGCAAATCTAATGAAGTGGTTCAACTATTCTATGGGATCTGTGGAGGCCAAAAGCATGAACATGTTGCAGCAGTTATTAAATATTACGTGCTTAACACAGTCCCCTAAACACTGACTGCTGCAAACTGAGGGCCACATCCTGACCACCCTAGCCTTTCGTCTGTGATGCAGACTTTTCCTAGTTAATTTGCTGCTGCTTGCTGCCAGAGACAGACCACCAGACTAGGTAACACCATGGGCCTCTTTGCTACAGCCATTCTTATGCTCTGTACATTAATACAGCTGGAGGTATCACACGGTGATGACATCAGCTACCCAGAAACATTCCAAGCAATCCTGCTTCAACTCACCAGACGCATGTCATCACTCTTCAACATTTATTATTATAACCTGTGTCATATTTTCCAGTCTGAGTACCCAAGTTACTGAAGGTAAATGCAGTACTACTGCCTGGGGAAGCAAACAAACAAACCTGAACATCTGAAAATCAGCAGGATAAAATAGATTCAGGAGTGTTTAACTTTTATTTCTGCAAGCCAAGAAACTGATTTTTATGGATAATAAACTTAGTAACAGAGTGAGTGTTTTGTATAGCTCTAGGAACCTCTTTGAATGGGAACATATCCATGTAAATGTTAGAAGTGACAAATAATGTAAAAATCTATTTTGCCTTTTAAACTTTCAGCTATTTAATCAATATAGATTTTCCTCTTTTTGTATTTGGCACTAAGTTGTTAGATTAATTTTCCAGTTCAAAATTATGATAGAAAGCCTTATGATTGAAACAACATTGTCTAAATTGTGAGATTGTTTTGTTACACCTGGCAATCACATCATGGTCCTGGGTCCCTGTTATTAGACACCATATTGCTTTTGTTCCATCTTAAAATTTCCAGGCATTGTACTGTTCCTAGTTTCTTTCCAATTTTATGTTATCATAGGCAGAATGAAATAACATGAAAGGAAGGAAAGGACTGACCTAGCTCATAAATGGGGTTGGCTGCATGCTATATAGTCTTTCACCCTTGTGCTTTGCCAAAAAAAGTGCATAGTTCCCCTGGTCAAAGGCTACGTAAGTTTAATATGCTTTAATTAGCCCCAGCGTTGACAGGACTATTGAGACAATCTTAGGCCCGAAGATACCTAGATTACATGCTAGAGATTCCCAGTTAAGAGATAGGGGTGAATGTTCCTTCTCTTAAGAATAAGAATACATTGCAGAAGATCACCTTATTTCTTCCCTTACTGGGTTTTCTCCAGGTACCTGTGTGCAGCATGTCTCATGGGGCTCTTAACAGCTGGAAGCAGTCTGATTCATGTACTTTCACAAGTTCAGCACATCCTTGCAGTAGGGTGTTTTTGTGGGTATATTAAATTTCAGGAAGGATATAAATACAACACAACACATTTCATAGGTATTCACAATGACAAGATGATGTGCATTTACAGAGCAGCTGCAAAAATGCAAGTTTGGTTCCAATAATTATACCTGCACCCAGGAGGGAGAAGTTCTAATAACAGGGTAGAATTTGCCATACTGGTTTTGAAGAAAAATAGACAGCAGGATGATATAAAGCTTGTGAATTATTGGGAAATACTTTTTTTGCATATATTGTCCTAACAACAGTGACAGGGTAGTGGTAAACATACTCCTGCTGTGTAAAGTGAATTCCTGCCTGGGTTCACTACAAATTTTTGCATATGACACGTAAGAACTTGTTTTCCTTAATAGTGCTGAGATACAGAAGTTACTCTACCAAAGGGAGTATTATTTTACTCATCTATACTACTGAGTTTTAGAGTAGTTTCTGTATCGAGTTCCTTACAGCTCCATGAGTACCAGTGATGTGAAGTGCTCTCTGTTCTTTGCATCGATATATCTTTTCCTTATTGATATGGTCAAAATACAAAAATGTGGACCCTCAATTGAAGCATCTCTGACTTTTATTATGAAATTTTAAAATGTACTGAGTAACTTAGCTCTAATTGGGGTTATGAACACATAATATATCTGGAACTCTTTAGGCTCTCAAAAGTTAACCATACACAGTCAGATGCCAGCTTCTGTCCAAGTCTCCTGATAACTCTAAGACCTTCAGGAGAACAATTTCCTTGTAGGTGTTTGTGCAGTGTCTGAGATAGTGAGGCTATACTCTGATATGGGATCTCTTAGTATAGTGGTAATGTAGTTATTGAGAGAGAAATATTTGCAAGGGATACTGCAGCTTAGCTGGATTCTGTTCCCAGCCTTTTACATTTAATCCTGTCACCTAGCAGCGAGACTACAGCATGGGAGTCAGTGTTTTTTAACCAGGTACTTTAAATAAGACTGCTAAAGCCATATTCAGCTTGGAAGTCTACATTGTATTTTTGAGATACTTGGATGTTTTTGAAAATTCTCGGTGCTTGTTCTGTGATGAGCTGTAACCTGACCAAAGTGTCTCATAAAACTGTAATATTATTCTTTAATGATACTCACAAACTTCCATGCCTCTCTTCCTTGAACTTTAAATTCCTACCATTTTTATTCTATTTCAAAGATTCTAATAAAAAAAATCCCATTAGTAATAATGGTCCCTTGAAGCATTCAGCTTCAGATTTCACCCAGCTACAGTCTGGTATCGTTAGGGATTTTGAGTGCTGCTGAGTAATAGTGTAAAGTGCATTTCTCAGCATCAAATGTCTGAGAGCATCTGATAGGGCTCACAAAAGAGGGAATAGGGATGAGTGAGATTGTTTTAATTCAATTACTCCTATGTGCAGAATCAATACAAATATCCTTTTTGCTGAGACAGTAAGGTAGAGAGAGTGAAGCTGCCCCTCCCAAATCTTTGCTGAGATGTTGACTTTTTAATTTTATCTGTTTGAGCAACTCTAAGAGTGAGGTGTGTCACTTTTCACTGGGAGCATTAAGCTATGGAAGTATCTGACTTGAAAGAAAAGGCATGTATGCTTTTGCAGACTTGAAATAGAGACCTGGTTAGGCTGATTTTAAAGATTGCAGACTAGTCTAAAAATACCTGTAGGGACTTGGAAAGTTTGGAAATTTATAACCAGCAGGAAAAAGAAAAAGAATAAAAACCTCCAGCTAACTGTTTGATTGCAGACATCAGGGAGGAAATTTAGCCCTAATAAAGTCAATTACTTCTGTGGGGTCAGGCCTTCAGCCCTTTGCACTGCTCATGGGAAACATATTCAGGGTCAGTTCTCCAGGGTGTTTGCCAGGCACTCACCTTTGAGCAGCTTGAGCAGCCTGAGCCTGTGCTCTGGGCTGGTTTCAGGCAAGTTCACTGATCTCACAAGTGAACAAAAAAACCCGTGAATACTCTGTTGAAGGAAACCACTTAATATTTTTATGTAGAAGCACAGAATGCTGTGTAGATTTTTTTTTTCCCCTCTTTGTAAATGAAAGGAAAATGCTCTCAGACTCCTCACTCAAAAGATGTAAATCTACATCTCTTCATATCAACTGTCAGCTCTCAGCTGTATATGCTATGTCATACTTCTGACAACAGTCATATCAACATTGCAAGATATTGGTGTGACACATAGTAGAGCAATGTGTCAACAGGGGAGTCTGAGCAAATGCCTGTAGATGTATTTAATACTTCACAGAGGTAAAAAAAGAGAAGGAAGTAGAATAAACTCTTATGTCCAGACAGATTGGAGTTTATTAAATAAAGGGCTTCATCTGAGTAGATGAATTCAGCTCAGGTGAGTATGTCTGTGATATAAGAAGTGGCATTGTAAGATAAAAGCCTGTTTGCATAGAAACTTGAAGCATGAGGGGTAGGCAGTGTGCCTCTCATGGAAGTACTGGCTCCCCCTACCCCATCACTGAAGTTCAATTAAAGCCTTAGTAGCAGGACTGCAATTAACATTGGGCTGGGGTAATGGTGCAGCCCAAGCCCTTGTGGTTGATCTAACCTCGTCCATTTGAAAATCAATCATGTAAACTCAGGGAATGATTTAGTACTACACATCCACTCCAAATTTAAGCCTTCATATCAGTTATGATTTACTTATCCAAATGTCATTGCTAACTTTGTTATGTTTGATGTGGCTAGCAGGAGACAAAGTATTTATATTAATAAGAGAAATGGAGTAGACGGATGCTCATTCAGGTATACATTGTCTGATGCTAGTCCCTGCTGCTCCTTGGTTTTCCAACTTTTCACTCAAATTATGATGATACTAACAATACTAATTTTATAATTTAAGTGAGTTTACTCCTTTGTGTTTATAGCACAGCATCTATAGTGACAAATAGTGTGTGTGTGGTTGTTTATTTTTGTTTGTTTGTTTGAAAGGTTTTGGTCTTAATTCCATTTTAACATCATCACAGTTCCAGTGTACTTTTCATAAGTCTGTAGTAATTGTCTTTCTATCTCCCTACTCAGATTGCTTCCCTTGCATCATTGTAAGAATCGCTTAAAGAGCAGTACATGTGGCATGACACCAGATTAACGACCGCAGTGTCCTTTGTGAAAGCAGAAAATCCTTGTGACCCTACTGACCTCCCTCTGAAACCCCATGATTTAGTCTTTGACCTTCCTGTATTTCCCTCCCTTCCCCCAAAAAGCAAAACAGCCATTGATACTGCTGATGGTGTGTGATATAGTTAGCTAAACTTTATATATCCCACAGGGATAACTTGCAATGGCTTGTTATTTTAAACTATCCATTATTTATAGTTATAAAATCAGCAGGCAGATTTTTAAACTGGATAATACTGAAATGGCACTATTGACAAAGGAACATGTATCTGAAAAAGCTCTTCATATATTTGTCTATGTAGAGATGGAAAAAGGATTGGTCCCTTGGAAAATGAATGATCCCGCACTGATGCTGCCAGTTCCATCAATATTCTCATTTTTGTAAGGAAAAGCATGGAAGAGGCAGATCCAATGTAAATAGACATAATTGAGTCTAAAGGAGAGGCACACATCACAGGAAGGGCAGTATCAGGCTCAAAGAGTTTGATTTCATGATTGGCCCGAAGGATACATTTGGAAGTTTTTTTTAAGGATTACACAGAATACTAAGGAATGTTGTAAAACCTTTGATAAGTGTATGAAACATAAATATAAGAAAGAGAAAGTGATTTTCTCAGTTTGCTGCTGATACATGGTGAAAGCTGCATTACAACTGTACATGAGATTTTCTATAGGACAAAAAAATAATTCAGGCTTCAAAAACTAGTATTTGATGAAATTTCTAAGGACTGAAGCCCAGATTTCTTTATCAAAGATCAAAAAAAGTTATTAGAAACTGGTTAAATATTGAAGAGAAGTTTGCTGAGGGGTTGTATATTTCCAGACTGGCAGAACCAGAATTGCAGAACTAAAGAGTTAAAGCCATAATATGAAAATATGTATTGACTTCCTGCTAATATCCATTCCAAAACCAGTGAAGGATAAGTGAAATTAAATGAACTCATGTTGATGTGTCAGGTTATGTGGCAACACAAGACAAAATAAAATCTAATTCTGTGATGCATATTGTGGCCTGCTGTCACAGCTGAAGATAATGGTCATCTGAAAGTATCTGATGGGTCTATGCCTGAATGGGGAGAATTGCCATAGACTTGAAAATTGAGCACAAAAAGGACTGGCAGAACTGCGGAGGGACACCTCATGGCATCTTACAAGCTGAAAGACCATTTATTCTTTAAATGTACAGCATGTTGGTGGGCATTTGAGGAAGTCTTCATAAGGCAGATTCTTCATTGGCAGACACTTTGCTTTTGAAATGTCATCTTTCTTGTGATTATCTGTCAAGGACATATGAGCTTACAATAAAGCACCACATCCACTGATCTGGATTCCCAGTGGATCTGATTTGTTTGTGGAAAAGGGTAAAAAACCCTCCAGTCCAGATGTAGGAAAAGCTTTCCTATATTGCCTCTGGGAGACAGACTGAAGTGCATTCACATTTCTTCTAAACCAGTAAGTATACAAGGTTTTGACCCAAATAACTAGATGAATAAATGCTTACAAATACAAATGTTATTTTATTCTCAAATTAATTTCTTAGAGTTATGTTGAGATTTTATTTTTTTTTAGTTCATAAATTGGCATGAAAAGCTTTTGAAACAGGGAGCTCTCAGTCACATTTGTATGAACCTGGCTCTGCTCCTAAACTATTAAAGTGTGAATGGATTTTGCCCTTTGGGTGTTGGAAACCTCCTTATTTATGTCTTTTTAAAATATGAAACCTGCACATGGTTTTGTTTTATCTCTGTTAGCCAACTTCAGGAGGTAAATAATCAGAATGGCACAGATGGATTTAGATTATTGATTCCTTCCATTTGAATTGTGACGTTAAATTCCCTAGACAGTGATCTGCAAATTTTCTCTTAGGATTTTTCTTTCTACCATGTCATGATCATTTTTTGTAATTTGAATTATTTTGTTTGTTGGAGATATCATACAGGATATTAATACTCTGAATGATTTCCAGCTTTGATGCCCTTCTTTGTCTTCTTTCATTCATACTGATACCAGTCACAAAAGAAGGAAAAATATTACACCAGGGATTTAATGGGAGTGAAACTTCTAATACTTATGGTAACCTTCTAACAATCCATACATATGGTCAAATTTAGTTGTTAGGTACTGACTTGGTTTCTATTGTTATTTTAGTAGTCCTTGCTCAAAACCAGAACTGTTGCCAATCTATAATTTTAGTCAACTTTTGCAATTCAGACTGTAGTATTTTAAAATAGTGTTTGGGTGGTCCTTATTTACTATCTCTGACAGAGAGGAAGAAAAGCAACCCCAGAGGGATAGGTGATATTTCAAGTTTTTAAAATTTGACATAAGGAAACTACCACTGCAAATTTTTATTCTGAAATACATAAGATAAAATTAAATCATAGAGGATGGTAGAACAGCTTGCATACCCAATATCTCTAATACCCCCCACTGTGGCCATCCATCATTCTTTCTGACTGACAAACTAGACAGTTGATATCCGCTAATATTAGAAACTCATTCATCTATTAATAAGTTTTCTTCAGTTGCCTTTAATAGAAGAACAGCTTACACCGAATGACAGTGTACAAACTCACAGAGCTTATCTTAAAACAAACAGTATTAAAATGCAGCAATTAATATAGAAAGTTGTTTTCAACCGCATGCCTTTATGAATTTCTTTAAAGGGTTTGTAAAAAATACCGAGTTCAGTGTTACTAGTTATAAATAATCTATTTATGCTACATTTAATGCTAAATAAAAAATTCAAGTGAAGTGCAGGCAGCATCCAGGAATCCTGTAAACTGCAAGGTAAAGACAAACCCTCTGGTGCAGTCTAGATCTGCACTTTTAAGCTGCTTGTAACACACTTCCTCTGTCAAAGCATGTAGGCATCTGTACCTCTTCTCTATGCACTTGTCCTCCAGGTGAGGGAAATTTGGATGTGGGATGTAAGGAGGATGAAGGAGACAGGTGTGAAGACAGTCAGGGTGGAGGCAGTCAGCTGGGGCTGGGGCTGGGGCCAGTGTCCAGAACCAGCACAGAAGGGATCTGCTGAGTCTTGGGAACCTCTGAGAAGTCATAGACTCATAGAATCACAGACTAATTTGTGTTGGAAGGGACCTTTAAAGATGATCTAGTCCATCCCTCCTACTTGTGGGCAGACATCTTTCACTAGATCAGTATTCTCAAAGCACCATCCTGCCTGATATTGAACACTTCCAATGATGGAGCATCCACAACTTCGCTGTTCCAGTGTCTCACACCCTCATCATCCCTGATGCTTCTATGGCTTGGGCAATGACCTGTCCTGGGAAAATTGTTGGCACATAGCTGCAGGACCAGTGGGGAAACCCAAATTATCCCAGTAAAGTCTTCTTATAGCTGTTCCTTCTTCCATCTTGCCCATGCCCCAGATGTATCAACTTGGGGATGCTTTTCCCCCTCCACTTCAAGGGAACCTTGTAATTGTGGTTCTACCAATACCTGGTCATGAACAAGAAAAGCTGGGCAGAAAGTATGTAGTCCTTAGACAATCACCAGTACAAAGTAATATATTTGCTCATGGTAAATTTACACAGGAATTTGCTTTCTACCAACCCCAGTGGAAGTATGAAAAATCCCCTTTACAATAAAATTTGTAAATCGGAGAATCACAGAACAGTTTGAGTTGGAAGGGACCTTAAAGGTCATCTAGTTCCAACCCCCTTGCCATGGGCAGGGACACCTTCCACTAGATGACGTAGAGGAATTTATATATACAGAACATAATGTCCTTATCTGAGAGTAAAATCCTGTCCTTTAGGAAGACAGTGGCAACCTGACCATTGATCTCAGTGGAGACAGGTTTTTACCTGTAGTTTTGTGAAGAACCTATCATTAACACTATTTTTAAAAAAAGTGTCATTGTATATCTAATTACAGCAAGTCTGAGAGCTTTTATTGCATAATTAAAAAAGAAGGAAAAATGTCACTAGGCTGAGAGTTCTGTTAAGGCCAAATAGTTATATTCCACATGTGCCCAAGAAGTACATCCTCTGGGAGAGTGATATTTCATAATGTTTATAAGGTATTATCTTTTGGAAAATCTCGTTGCTACACAATCCTCTAGCAAATCCTTTCAGCACTGCATCCAGAATATATTTTTATTGAGCATGAAAGTTTTAGTGTAAAGAGCCAAGGCAAAGAAGAGTATCTTAAATTTCTTGTCATAATCTTGTATTTAAGGCCTGATCTAACAAAACACTTAAGTGTATTTTTAACCTTAGGCATATTAATTGTCTTAGCAACTTCATGCCTGGCTGAAAGGAAGATTTAGGCAGTTTAAAAACCAGCCTGATTTGCAAAATTAGTGGCCTCTTAGCATGCCATGTTTCATTAGAATGAAAGCTATAAAGAAATTAAATGGAAGTGGGAAAAGAAGATTGGAGGACTTCAGCTCACAAAGTATAATCAAAAAAAGCATTTGAATGGTACTGTTCGAAGGATAAAACACAATTAAAATGTGACATTTATACAAAGATGTATTTTTGTCCACTGTGAATATTTGTATGTGCTTGATAACTAAAACCACAAGAGGAAATATAATTATCAAGGGCCATCTGTATGTTACATTAGGAAGACCAAAGAGTTGTTATCTTTACAATTTCCAGCTCCTCCTGGATTAAGTTCCATTTACCTCTTCTGACCACTCTACACAGCTCATTTAATTTCATCTTTAAAGGCTTTGGTCCTGTTCTTCTAGTAAGGAAACAGAAAAGGCTTGCTTTGGAGTCTGACGGTACCATATTTAGGTGTCCTTAATGCCTGGTGTTCAATCATGTACAAAATCTCTCTCCGGACACAGATCTTGCAAGTTTTAGGGGGAAGTCACAAGGATTAGGCATCAGATTTGGATCTAAAAATCTGACATTTTATCCTTCCTTCTTTTATAGGAAAATGTCCATTTCATGCAAGCTATTGTCCACCATAATACAGCTAGATAAAGAAAAGAGTTGTCTTCAGTGGGAGTATTCAGGAGCAGCCTTTTGGAAATCCTGCACAAAGATGGCTTTCTCTGCAGTTAGGGACAGGGATGATAAGGCACGATACAAATTTTCCTTTAAATGTCATTATTAGCTATCACATTTTTGAACTCCTCTTATTCCTGCACATCAAGGTATTCTTTCTGACAGCATGTTTAACTCTAAGAAGCTGTGCATGTGATCTCTTTATGTTGCTTTGAAAGTAATTACTAGGCATATAATGAATGCTCCTTTATGTCTCTAAGCAGATGGGTTCCTATTATCAGGGTTTCAGAACAAACTGATTGTGTTAAGGTGTTGTGTCACATCTAATTCCAAGAGTCAAGAAGGAAAATAACCTTATTCATTAATGACCAGACAAAGTAAGAGAAATTCATTATCTCATACTTATTTTCTGTACTAGATTTTTACCCCACTAGAATGAAGGTGAGATTACATTGCTCTGAAAGCTGTTAGGGAAGGGACATGCAATTTAAAATTAGTATATGCTTGGTTGTCATTCCTTTGAAGCACATAGAGGCAGTAGTTCAAGAACAGATAGAATTTCAAACTTTCAAAAGTCATCACTGATTTATTTACCTAAATTTTGACTAAAAAACATATGTTGACAATGGTTTATGTCTTCTATGGTCCAAATTTATGCTCAAATTTAACTAATATTAAAATTAAAAAAAAAAAATCTCAGTAGAATTGCAATAATAATCTGTATAACTCAATGGCTTTTCTCCTGTGAATATTCAGGAAATTTTAGCATTTTTATGTGTATCAGTTGATGAGTGGTTAGACTAACACTTGAATATTTATTGACTGATTGGGGTAGTACTCTTTAGAGCTGACAGGTAAGAGAAAGGTAAGTAGCTTTGGCATCCCTCTTTTCCAAATACAGTCCTCAGCTCCCTAGGAATGGCACAACTTTAGACAAAGCAATTTAAAGATCAATCTAGTTGAACTGATGCAATCTGCTAATGCATGTACATTTAAATTAGCTAAATTGACACAGGCAACATTACAATCGATTTCAGTATGTCTGCATTAGGCTTAGCTTAGTTCAAGATAGAGCAAAGTTAAAATAAGATCAATTGTAGTTAAAATGCTACAGCTTTCCAGTGTGGACAAAGCCTTCCCCACCCTGAAACTGGCAGTGCTCTAACAAACTTGAGGAAGACTATTTTACATGATTTTAAATTTTAATCCTCAATAAGATTATTTGGTCTATTAAAGCACAGTGTTATGGTCATTTGTGTGATCCAAGAGAGCCTTTAAAAACAGAATCCTAAAGGTAGGGCTGAAAAATCTTCATTCAGACCTTTACATTAATGGTCTGGTTTTCAAAGACAATCATCACTCTCTGGGTGACCTCAGTAGGACTGTGGGTGCTCAGCAGTTTTAAAGGACCCAAATAACTCAAAGAAGATCACTTATTTAGGGGTTTAGCTTTCCATTTAAAATGCTATCCTTTGTTCTGTTTTTAGATGTTTGGGATGCAGGATTTGTCCTGTTTTCTCTTTTCTGCATTGTAATTCCTTTACATATGACCACCCTTACATTTTACAACAATAATTTTAACAACCCTTAAAAAGGAGTTCTAAATATATCCTCCAAATTTTATTTCTTTTGACATTGATACACATGGAAGCTAAACAATACACAGTTTATCAAGCTGTATATTTTTGTACACCCATTCTCAGCTGCAGTCATCACTTTGCTGACAACCATCTGTGTCAACCTGCTTTTTCCTTCCCATTTTGCTCAGCTGAAATGAAAATAAATTGACAGAAACAACTTTTGCAGGGAAAGTGCAAAAAAGTTAATAGAGTGCTAGGCCATGTCTTGGCATCTGCAAGCACATTTTTTCTACATTAAATTTTATTTGTATTCAAAATTAAAATCCTCTTTATTTCAAATCAAAGAAGGAAAAGCAAGCACAGCTTGTTTGCTTACAAAGCAAAAAGCTACTGGCAGCCCAAGTGGTCCAGCAGAACACAACGTCTTGACTGTTGAGCAGCACAAGGTGAGGACTGTTGAGCAGAGTGGAGGATGCCACGGCCTTTCTCCCAGGGCTGGCACTGGGAAAGGTCTTGGAGAACCAGACCAGCTTAAAAAATGTCTCATTTCCTTTCTGCACAGCCCACCCTGTAAGACCATGGTCTTCTCTGTGTTCCCCAGGCCCCTCTTAGCCTACTCTCGCCTTCTGTTTATGGTTCCCTTGTAAGGTTATTTATCTGTGGAGTCAGGATTTGGAGAAAAGAGGCACAAGAGAGGAGCTTGAAATGTTGCCTTGAGGCTTGAAATCAAGCCAGACTCATTGGAATTTGGGTTTTGTTTCAGAGGTGTTTTCTGAAGACAACTGAAAAATGTTGTTGTGACTTGAAGAGTGGTATATTATCCAGCAATCCTTATAATTAGTTTCTAAACTGACTAACAGTTCCTGTTATAAATATTTTTCAAACCTCATTACTATTATTATAGTCAGTAACCATGAATCTCTTCAGTTTGAACCAAGTAGACATACTCTGGAAATAATCTTGTGTAGCACTGTTAGTACAGATTGCATCAGAAGGTATTTGTGTAAAAGAACAGAACTAAGTTTGAAAAGGACTCTCACTTCTGATTTGACCAGATTTTGTAAACTAGAATTGTAAATTTAATACTTTTTTAAAAATTTTTTTTTTTTTTTTAATTTTTCAGTAAGCATACACATTAATATGTAGGATGAACTTCTGGTCCTATTTAATTCAGTGGGAATTTTGCCAATGATTTCAGAGAATCAGAATTTAATATATTCCCATGCTTCTCTTTCTTTTACACCCATACTGCAAGACTACACGCCTGCATCATCTATCTGAAGTATTCTCACCAGTCTATCAGAGCCTTGTCAAACCTCTGTGAAACCTCTCAGCAACATTTAGTCACTGTTTCACAATCTAGAGCATTGACTTCTCTCTTTCCATCATAAACAAGCATTACCATCATAATTACGTTAGTCCAAATTAGATATGTTCAGCACCAATTCAGAAATAAGTTTAGTCTCTATTATACTCATATAACTAGAATTAAGTTTAGAAATCTGTATGTTACAAATCCATATGATTATGACAGATTTCTAAAATGTGCTGGTGTTGTTCTTCCTTCCTTAGAAAATTTTAGCCTATTAAAGATACAAAACCCATGATCTGATGACACTATACTACAGTCCTACTTGCCCATCTCAGCATTTCTTAACCAGTTTTGTTTAAACTTTAGACTTGGTGCTAAGAAACCCTGAGAAGTTTCAACAGAATTTGAGTCATGAACAACTAACTAAAACTGTGCATTAGAGGGAAGATTTCTCTAATGTAGCTCCCGGTAAGCTAATAAGACATGGCATACCTTAATGCAGCTATAATTCACAGAGGTCAAATGACAGATGTGTGTGAGCTCACGGCCAGCTCCAGCACTTTGTCCGAAGATAGAATAACCATCTAAGTCTGTGGCAGGCTTTATGGGACAAGGCTCAGGCCCAGTATAAACATAATTAAAAAGTGAAAGAAAAAAAAAAAAGTAGAATGAAACCTCTAAGCAGAAGCTCTCCATGTCTCTCCAGAAAGCTACAAAATACCACTTTAACTTTATACCTTGATGAGTTTAATGCATTGAGTCAAACTAAGAGTTTTGCTGGTGACCCTCTATAACTTTTTACACCTTTTTGCATTCACAGTATTCATGCCATTTAGAAAAAATAAACCCCAGTCTGTGGGGCAAAAATGAGAATCCTCTTTACAAATGATGAATGACTGAGAAGACCTACACAGAAGCATAGATACCACCAGCATTGCCACACTGGGTCAAATCACAGGAGATGTTCCATATAACATGGTTTTTGTCACTCTGCAGCTGTCATTCTTACTGTTTTTATGGCTAAATGTGGATTTAATGCAGAATAAGAAATGGGACAGTTCATTTGCCATTAGCATTAGTGGATAAAAATCTGAGTTACGTGGCAAAGGACTGTCTGCAGAGCCCTGTGGCATCCCATGAACTTCAGGCTAAAGACCTCAGTTTCAGTCTGGCTCCTATAGCACTGGGCACTATATAAGCAGGTAAAATAGTAAGTCACTCTTTGTTGAAGAGTGATAGAAAGAAGCCAGTACTATTCTCAGTTTTGACTATGGAATGGGATTGTGAAGAGATGATGCTATTTAGGAATGAGTCCAACACACATAAACGAATTGTCACAAACAACAGATACTTTGACTGAAAGGCCTGCTTATGCTTTCACCCGAGAGGTCTAAAACAAAGGTTTTCAGCAATCAAATATAGAACCAGTGTTTAGTCGGTTCAATTTCAAGATTCAAATGACTAATGAATGTCAGTATACAATTATATGGGATGCCAACAGTCTATTCACCTTTTACCGTACTCATATCACAAATGAATGCAGAAAGTGAGCTATCTATAAATATTAAAGAAACCCACAGTACTCATGGCAAAATTTAAAATACTAAGGAAATTTTAGGTTGGATTTTCTTTCATCATTGAAATGCATGTTTGCAGACCAATAATATTCAGCATAATAAAAATGTGTGTATATATATATATATAATTAATATACTTCACACTCTATTACCTGTGCTATATTCTTGCTACTAAAAATAGCCCTGTTACTCCATGGCAAGTCTCTAAAGACTGCCATATCGTGATTGCTGTAAGGGAAATCCCTGCTGTGGTATTTTGTGCTCAGCACATCTGGTTCAAATTTTTCTGGCATTCTGAAAAGATAACATCATAAGGGGGGTGAAAATGCACATGGCAGTGAAAATGCATTAAGATGACATTTACATAATTATTTCAAGAGTATTCTCGGAAGCAAAACTGCAGGAAGGAAAGCAGGTCAAATGTTTAAAATATTGAAAGGGTAAAAAGGTCAGAACAGTTCTGTGCAGGTGGACTGTAATCCAGCAAAACATTTAAAACACATGCTGGGGAGGAAGCCACTTGCTGCTGAAAGCTTCAAAGAGCTGCTCCAAAGCACATCACTTCACCACACTCCCATCCAGCTTCTTGCCATAAAATAATTATGGAAAAATCTCAGAGGAAAATCTTTCATGTATTTCTTCTACTTTTCCTTTCTCCTGGATTTTCTCATAAAATGCTATTATGATCTAGCTACATAAATGATTTTGGAGGAAGCAGGGGGATTTTGCCGAAAATGTATGTTTGAAAGAGACAAGTTTATCCATGAAAAACTGCTTATTATCTTTCTTAACCACTAAAAAATTTGATGTCATTGATTCAAACAAAATCTTGGGTAAAACATTGCTGCTCCCTTACTGTTAATGAGCAGTTAAGCTGATCTGTGGTTGTTTGGGGAATGACATTTTGATAACAGGACCCTTCATAGTGTGTAATAAGGTAGATAGAGATGCTGAAAATGGAAAGTGGACAAATTCAGACTGAAAATAAGGCATGCTGGGTGTTGGTAACACAGTGCTGATGCAGACATGTCAGGAGAGGTGGTGCCTTTCAAGGATGAATTTCATGCTAGCCCATGTATGCTAAGCTGAGGGTTTTCCAAGCACAATTAAAAGTTGTCCCAGAGCCAGCCCAAAAACTCTCTAGCAGACCAATGATAAGGATGGGTAATGAATCTGGCTTTCATTTTAAGACTAGCATTGTAGATTCTCTTATGAAGAAGGTAGGTTCATCTGGTGTTTCTTGCTATTTACAAGCAGTTTATCCATAGTGCAAATGTGCTTTATAAAGATGAAAGATGTGGTTATGTATAATCTAAATTTGGAACATTACAGAACACACAATAAGGAAATATTTTTTGTTTCATGGAGATGGTGGTTCCAAATCTGTTAACTTAAGCTTAAGATGTATTAATTTCATCAAAGTTGATATGGTTTAAAAATGCACTAAGTCAATAAGACAGTTTGGAGAATTTTTACAATCTCAATTTATTTTGAAATCAAGAAAAATAGCAAGAACCAATATTAGCACAAATATTTTTTTTTCTCTCTACATGCTGCCTACTGCAGTCATTACCTGTCCAAATAATTTCAGGGAGTTCTGTCAGATACTCTTTCACTAATGCATTTAGTTTCCTTTTTTTTTTTTTTTAATATATGGAAATTAAAGTATATGATCCTGTGATAGTTATATAACAACATTATTTTTTATTTGATTATTTAATGCTCTCTAGTAAAAGTCATTTTTTTAAGTATGCTGGGTGATGCACACCGATCTCCCTGGGTTTCCACTTAGAGGCTGTTCCTGCTTGCAGTGGTGACTCAGTAAATGCACACAGTGGAGTTATTTGCTCATACAGGCATCCAGGGCATTTCTATAGCTTTTGTAGAATTATTCTTTAGTTAAATTTTTTTAATGTCTTTAAAACTGCACTATAGGCATCACATAATTCCAAACACATTTCATGCATACCATCCCTCCCAGACATTATGTAATATGAATAGTTTTGCTTTGGAATACTAAGTTTGAAATGGTTTGGGGTGGTTTTTTGGCTCTTATTTATGTTTTTCGTCCTTTCCAAATGATTAATGTACATTAAAATTCCCATTGTAGTTAATCTAAGAAGCTAATAAGGAGCATTGTCTGCCATAATTTTTGCTTTTTCTTATATGGACCAAAAATTGCTTGCAGAATTTTTATGCCACTGACACGTATTTTACATCTGATTCAGCCCTCCCTTTTCAGCTGTCATTTCTCCAGCAATGCTCACAAATGTGACAACAAACACTGTGTAGGACCCTTGGAGTTTGTTATCTGCTTCTCCTTGACTGACAGATTTTAAAATATTTTAATGGGATGTTAAAAGGGGAATAGTGAGGGAGCTCTGAGAAGAAAACACCTCCAGTCAATGGCTGGTAAAAATGAAGATTATGCAAGTGAACTTTATGCAGATGTGGGGTATAAGGTAATGCCCAAAAGGCAGAGTAAAAGGTTAAGAAAGAGGTGATGTGGTGCACATGCACCTAATGAGGAGAGATTCTGGATGGTGACTTAACATGCAGGCAGCCAGAGGGTGGCTGGGGACAGGACTGACTGGTGGGAGCTTCTGGCAGGCTTTGGGTTGCCACACTGACCCCATGCACCCTGCAGCCAGCTCTTCCTGGAAATGGAGAGAACAAAGTCTGAGTCCTTACAATCTTTTAAGGCCTTACAGTATAGCAAGAGTTCTGAACTATGTTAAGGTATAATTCTAAATCCATGATAACGAGATTGGTCCCTTGTCTCCCATCCCCAGGAACTTCCACACAATTATTTTTGGTAGGTGCATTTCTTTATTGTTTATGGTACATTGCCCAGCTCAGAGATGCAGCAGAAACAAAGCATCTGATTCAGCATAAATGCTTAATATCAAACAGCATCCAGTATACTTCAAAGGTCCAGACTGAACATCAAGTCAATACCATTTAGTTTAATGTACCATGCAAATCCACTTAGGAGAAAAATATTAGAGAAAGTTTGAAGCAATTCCATCTCCTCACCTCCTTTGCTCCTCAAGAAAAAATATGTGCTCCTTAAGGAACCTTTGTTCTTTAATGAACTTTTGAATCTTGTATTTTTGCAAACAAAATAATCACAGAAATGTTCTGAAGAGAGTCCATGGAATTATCAACAAACTCTTTTCAGGAAGTTTTAAAATATAGCCTCCAAAATACAGCCTCAATAATGAAGGCCTGTCAGATTTCAAGTGGCTGAAAATCGCAACAAGAAGCCTTACACAAATAAATATAGGAGTTGTTACCAATGACACAGATCATAATTATTAGCTTCCACTATAGTACCTCACTGTTTCTTAAACGCGTTTGATTTGTGGTTTATTGTGCAAGTGCAACTCCCTGAAGTCACTGGAGGCTTTTGTAACCCTAGGTGACTCTGAAGGAGTGGGAGTAATTGGTCAGGAAATATCTTCAGTTGAGCCTGGAGCACAGATCTGATCACACCCACAGTCGTGACTTTTTCAGGAGTTGCTTTGAAGTACCCTTCAGATGGAGGAGTGAGCCACATGGCTGCTGAAACATTTTACTTAGGATAAAGAAGGGCTGAGATGCTGACGATATCAGTAACATATAGTATGAAAAGATTAGTTTAGCGATGCTTTGCTTATATTCTGTGTCCACTCACAAAATTGTACCTCTCTGGAAGTATTAAAAAATCCAGGCTTATGATGGCAGGTTGCTAAGGTAACAGTTTGCTATTTCATTGAAGACCTGTCTCCCCAGTCTCATCTCAGTATTCATATCTTTTCTGTATGTATATTATGAAAGCTTTCTGCAGATTTGCTCTGGTAAAGGGTATGAACTTAGTATATGCGAAAATACATAAAGAAAAGGAGTATTGTTTTTCTAGACAGATTCAGAACAAGTATGAACATTTGCCAGTTAAAAAAAATTGGAGGAGCTGCTGGACCCAGAAACAGAAAAAGAGACCATTTGAAATAATACAGTCTCTATACTTCTTTGGCTTGTCAGGATGATATACTACTTCAAACTATAATGGCAAAAGTATGCATGCCTTCTTCTTCCACGATGAAGTGAAAACAATGTTTGTAGCAATTCATCTAGAATCAGCTATTGCTATTCTGATGACAGAAATTGAAACAAATTGTCTTGGATGTTTTATGCATTTGTTTGTTTTGCTTACTGCTGTTTATTTTCAATACTAGCAAAGTAGAAAAATATTCCTTTCCTTCAATCTCTAATCAGCTTTCAGAATAATCCATACTAGCGTATTCTGATAGTGGACCTTCTTGCCTTTCTAACAGATCTGAAATATACACTTGAAAAAGAAATAATCACATGATCGAATAATTGTTCTTCAATTCCTTCAGCATAATCCTTGCCCCCCATTGTAAGCATCCTTGTATTTCCACTACACTTGGAAAGGACTACTGTTTGAAGTATATATGCACTGCGCAGTTTCAGGGATCTGTAGGAAATGTGAAGTGGGGGTTTGGAAGTCAGAGATCTGATTACAGCCAGATCCCAAGAAAGGGGGCTTGAGGGAAAGTCTGTGTTCTTCTTAAAAGCATCAGAATTGTAATTACTTTCATTTCCCCAGCTCAGCAGCTAGCATGTGATCTCTGATAAAACCTCTAGTTATTATTCTATTATTATTCTTGTATGCTGGGTTAAAGCAAATTGCTTGGATTGAATTCTATATATATTTGGTGTCTTCATATAATTGAGTGAAAAGTCTACAAGGGAATATTTATAATCTGTAAGCTGTACCTAATTAACAACTGAATTTCTTGTCAAGATATCACCAGGGGGTTATCAAAGTGTTATGATACTCTTTAGAAATATAAATAAATCAGAGAAAATGGCAACAAACAAAAGCAACTATGTTTTGCTTTGTCAATATTATTTGGACTCCAAACATAATAATGTTTACTTTCAAGACAAAGACTGGGGGGAAAACCCAAATGAAACAGAAGCACAATAAAAGACACACTGAGTATGCTGCACCAAGTCATTGCTCTGTTTAGTCTAACATCTTGACCCCAACAGGAGAAGAGATAGTGGAATTGCCTGTATGAATAATTTAAGGCATCTATTATTCATGAGAAAGATTTTCTGGACCTATTTCTGTATGAAACATTGCCCAAGATAGTATTGGTGAATTTGGAGGTACAGCTAGGGAAGTTCAGATGGAAATATACAGTGGGAGAGAGGGAGTTGCATACAGGAAACTCAGGGTATTCTGTTCTCCTTGCCTAACTCGGGGCTTGCTAATGTGGGATAGGATGCCTTAATGTGTGTGACTGGATGAAACAGAGGGAGAGGTTGACTACAGGAGGAAAAACAAAGCTGGGCAACAGTGTGTTCCACAAGGAAGCAAGAAAGAAAAAAAGGGTGGAAGGGAGAAGCAAAGGAAAGCTGTTGCCATCCACTGCAAGTGCTGGTGGAAGGAATCAGGAGGGAAAGTCCCAGGGGGTGGTGATGTCAAAGGATACTGATGTTTGTACATGGCTCTGCAGATTGCAGTGGAGGAAATGGGAGATTCATATCATTCATGATTATTTGACTACGAACAACTTAGAAATTTTGTCTGGCAAACTAGAGCTATGAAACAGAAAGGTGAGTCATTTCCTGGCCACAAGCATATAAGAAATGAGCATGGCACTGGTCACAATCAGTGACAACAGCCACAGTGCCCACTCATAAAAATGCCTCATTTTCCTGGCCCAGGCAATGCTCAGTCCAGTCAGTGATGAAGGAGACAGAGTCTCTGCTCCTCCCCTCAGATGAACAGTGCTTATTGGTGGCAAAAGGAAGAATCATCTTTCCAGTATGGCAGAATATCCCACAGTATCAGAACTGCCAGGGTAAAAAGAAATACTTGTGCCTTTCCTTGCCCTTGAGGATATTCGTTTTCCTCCCTTCTTCAGCTTTCTTGGGGAATTACCTCGATATCTCAGGAGCTGGTGTGGCTGATGCACTTTGGGAAGGGCTGGCAGCAGAGGCTGGTGCTGACCCAGACCTCAAAAGAAACAGTGCCATCTGGGAAAAAAAAAACAGGGGGGGAAATAAAAGCAGTTTGACTGTGAAGGTTGGTTTGATTAATGACGTTATTTGGCTGGCTGTGTGTCAGGATGTTTCCTTCTCATTACCCTTGTTGCATGAAGAGCAAAAAACACAAGAGGGATAGAAAAGTTGGAAGAGGGGCATTTTGCAAAGCAAAAACAATTTCCCAAAGGTGATTCAAGCCTCTATTTATTGCATACAGCAAGAAATCCTCCACTACTAGCTCTTCCCTCCAGCCCTAATAAGATGGCAAAATAACCCCCCAAACAAATGCTGCATTATTTGCTCTCAACAGAGTACCACTGGGCTGTAAAACATCACTATGATGTATTCTATACCAAAACTACTGTGAAGTGCACACACCACTATTTTTAACCAGGAAAATGCCCAGTAAGGGGATATATAAAGGCAGAATTGAAGTTAGTACATTCTTTTTGTTGCAATGCATTCTGCTTCAGGCCATGGAGAAAGCAGGTGCTGTATAACCCCAGTATTTCCTAGGTATCATCATGTGAAGTCTTAATTGCCTGCATCACTTGAAAGGTTTTTTTGAGGCTTCATTTAAAACTGTCTCTCGCCTGTTCTTCTCTTGTCTCCTCTGAGCAGTGGAAGCTGTTTTCCTATCAGTATTGGTTTCATCAAAACTGAACTGCTACACTTGCTTTTGTGCAGATGAGCGTACATGGCTGGTAGCTGTAAACACTCTTCTGACATCCTTAATATCTCTCTTTGTACTTTAGTGCTTCTCCAGCCTGACAGGTGGCATCTCTACCAATATGATCGGCAGTGTGAGTGCAGGATTTACGTGAGCTAATCAAAAAAGGATTTTTTCCCTTCACTTATGCTGTTAACTTTTCTATCTTTATGTAAACAAATTTGTGTTTTGGTTGTGGTTTTTTTTCTTTTTTTTTTCTTAGCTTTTAGAAATAGTCTTATTTAGGAGAAAGTGGCATCTGTTAGATCTATGTTTCATTTTAATTATATCTTTAGGAAAGAAACCAAAATTATGGTGGCCAATCTATGTGGACACAAAACATCATGAAGGTCACTGCACCGAAGGGCTTGTAACTGCAGTTTAAGCTGCCACACAGTGACAACAGCGGTCTTTCTGTCTATAGGAATCAGCTTTCAAGCCAGCCTCAAGTGCCTTATGTCACTAAAAATGCTAAGGGTCTTTTCAGAACCATCTTAAGAATACCTAAAAAATAATCTTGCTTCAAAAGAGGTTAATATATAACAACATCCTATTTATGTTTTTCCTCCTTTATTTATTGATATACAAGACAAAATTACCTCAGTAGTAGCATCAGTATTATTTCCCCATAATGTTGTTTGGGGTTTTTTTCTTATGTTCTGTAGCTAGCTACAGTAATGGGAAATGCTTCACAGGTATCCTTGCTGGTTATTTCTACCAGCTCACGTCTCTTTCTATGAGACTGTCATGTCCTAATGAGGAAAGAAGCATCTTTTGCTGTGATTCAGCCTCTCCCTCTGGTGTAATAAGAAGAGATGTGGGATACCTGTGGTACAGTTCTTGGCATTTCCTAGACGACTAGTGAGAATACTAAACCAAGTAAAGAAGTCCAATAAAAGTAGGATTAAAAAAGTTAAAATCTTGTCCAACAAAAACTGAATAATACTACTTTTGGGGTTTTTTTCTTTCCCTTACATTTTTGCATTATAACTTATGTTAGGGAATTTTGCAGGGCTATTTTTTTTCTCTTGAAGCTATGCTGCCATTCTTTTCCTTTTTTTTTTTGCTTATAAAGCTTTTTTTTATTTTTTTTTTATTTTTTTTTTAACATAAAAAAGCATGAAGAAATTATTTTTCTGGTTTAAAAGACCAGGCATAAATGAAAATGAAATGAAGTGATAACAGGCAAGATGCTCATTAGCATATACACTATCTCTGTAAATTCCTAATTCCTATCTCTGTAAATTCCTAATTGCCATGGGGCAATTGCCTGGGTTAGATTATCTCCCCCTGGCTTCCCTCAGGCCCTTTCTGTGCCTAATTATTTCTCATAAAGAATCTATATTGTAACAGAAAGCTCTCTTCATATATACCCACAGGAAAAACAAACCAAAACACTTCACGACTCTCTCGGAATGTAGTTGTGCATAATGCAGCACAAACATCTTTTCACCCTGAACGCAAGCTTTCTCCTGGTTGCATTACCCTGCCTTCTGAGCCCACCTGGCACCCAGCCCCATTTTTTGGAGTTGGTTAGGGAGTGGTGGGTACTGCTCACACAGCTAGGTAAGCCTGAAAGCCAGGGAGAGCAAAAAGTGACTGCAGTAAGCAGTAGTTGGGCAGCTGGTTTGTCTTCCCTGCAAGAAGCTATCAGAAACCTCTTTACAGAGATTAAAACAAAGCCTTTTTCTCAGAAAAGCCTTGTGTTTTGAGGCAGAGTATCAGAAAGGATCAACATCATCTTGTTCTTTCTTCTTTGATTGCAAAGCCCAGCCAAATTATGCATATGACAAAGTAAGCAATTTTTATTGTGTTCCTGGATGTGCTCTGAATGCTCTTCAGTCTCCCAGAGAAATGCATACAAGTACTCTCATCCACCTCTTGAGAAATGCCTGTATTAATAGCACCATGTAGCTGCCTCTTTTACAGGCAGTTTGGTTCATGTAATCCATCTCAATTTGCCCAATTTACAAAAAATCCGAAACAAACAAATAAAAAACTCAGAATAAAGCAAATCCAGAAAAAGCCTTCTTTTCTAGGTCATAGCTTGTCCTGGAGCAATTTTATTTTGCCTTCTCTTGAAAGGATATAATTTTTTCATCTGTCATGCTGTTTCCAGTTGTTAGACCTGTACCACTGCTGAAGATTTCTGCTTCTTTGTCAGGGACAGCAGAAAAATTAATCTCACACTCTCATTACCAATCTGGTTTCCCCATTCAAATGCCTATTTGTATGGTGGCTAATACCCAGCAAATGAACTGTGGCCACAAGAAGTCCAAACTCTTGCCTTGCCTGTACCGCTTCTCCCAGGAGGTATGAGTTTCTGGCTGAAGTCTGGCTTACAGCTTGGAATACATGCTATGCTTTCCACATCAGTATTGCAGCTTAGATAAACTGTGCTCTTTTGAAACATTTAACCAGGCTCTGGTTCAGATTTTAGACCAGTTCAGGAGTGCACAAATTGGATTTCTTTCAGATGAAACTGAGCCGAAAGATGTCCTCCAGAAAATCACATCCAGAAGATACTCCAGCTGACAACAGGCACTATCACAGAGCTACTGAGGTGAGACAAGACCTGCTCTAAAGTAACAGCCCCCATCCTCATACTGGGTTGGAACTGACTTTCTTTACAACAGCCTGTATGGTTCTGTGTTTTGGATTTGTGCCTTAACCACTGCTGATAACACATCAATATTTTGTCTATTGCTGAACAGTTGCTGAATACCAGGTCAGGGCTTACTTTTTCACTCTACTCTTTCAGCTGCTCAGCTGAAGGTGGATAAGAGGATGGAAGGGGACACAGCCAGGACAGCCAACTTGAACTGGCCAAAAGGATATTCCATACCATACAACATCATGTTCATCAATAAAAACTGGAGTAGTGGGAAAAGAAAGGAGTTTTTTTTGCTTCCAGGTTGGCTACTGCTTAAAGACTGGCTGGACATCAGTCTGTCTGTGTGAGGCAGTGAGTAATTGCTTTTGCATATTTTTTTTTTCCTTTTCCTTCATCTATTAAGCTGGTTTTGTCTTGACTCAGGAATTTAATCACTTTGGCTCTTTCTATTTTCTCCACTGTCCCACTTGGAGTGGGAAGTGAATAAGAAGCTGCATGGAAGCTTGGCTGCTGGCTGGGGTCAACCTTCCACCCTCTAACCCCACTTGCATATAGACTGGAAAGGGGATCCTCAGCACTAACAGCTACTACTGATGCATTTCTTTTGGGCTGGACATCTTGCTGATGTAGACATAGGTAAAATCTTGTACCACTGCCAGAAACTGTCTCTCTGAAGCTTAAGATTAATTTCAGAATGACATGAATAAAGCTGGGGTGTAATGGGGATACCAGACATACCAGTTTTAAAGGACTCTGTGTTCCTTCCAGTATTAATATCCTAAATATTGTGATATTTTAAAATTAATATGTTTGGCAAGAAAAATTTCAATATTTCAGTCCTTTTTCTTTTGGTCATATTGCTCCCCAGAAAATGCTTAATAAAAAGATCACCCAAAGTTTGAGGACAAAGAAAATAACCAAAATTTTTTTGTGATGGAGCTTTCTTCAGGTGAAGCCAATCTGAAGGCTATGAAGTGATTCCCATAGGATTACCAGCACCTACCCCATGTCATTCATGCACAAGCATTAGTTGCCTGTGCTGGTCTTAAAGCAATATATGTTTATTAACAGAAAGCATTTGAGTATAGCTGAAGGCATTTGGCTTCACATATTATGAGCCTTTGCTCAAGAAACATCTCTCAGAAAAAGTATGAAAGAAAACAGAGCAGACAGCTATCACTCAAGTTGCTTAATGCACTGTTTGAAGAGACTCAAGTAATGACATGATGACCATGCTACAGGAAACTGTATGTAAGATATTAAGGTATGCAAACCATGAAAAATGAGTGTATCTGATTTTCTTGTCTGCAAATGAAACATAAATAATGAGAATACAGCTTGAATTAAAAAAAAAAAAAAGAAAAGAAAAGAAAACCCCTCAAAGCATCTATATGCCCTAAGAATACTGTAGAAAAATATTCATTGTTATATTCATGTTAAATATTCAAGTCCAGGACTGTGCTCAGACTCACCCAACAATTTCATGCAGTGACGGCTTTTCTCATCTGAAAGCAAAAGCCAGGATAAAACCACCCACCTCTGTAAATTGCTCAGACAGCTTTAGTTTTTAATTTCTGATCTGATATGCTATTTTCTGTCACGTTGAATACTGTTGTTTATGTTTCACCTGATACAGTCACCCTAGAGGCCCAGCTGATACTCAGTAATGCAACATTCAGTTTGTAGCCTGAGGGTCAGCACAGCTTTCACTTCTCCAGCTCTCACCCTTTGTGCTCACCAGTGGCAGCTTTGACTGTATGCATTAAGAGGGTAAATTTGTCCCCCATTCCACCTTATTTGGTAAATCAAGCAAGACTCAAATCCTAGGAGAGATTGCAGGGACCTGATGGTTGGGAAGGATACAGCAAGAGGGGGAGAAGGATAGAGGGTTCAGTTCTCCAATTTCTTGTTCTATATGTCACTGATGCAGAGCACAGATTATTCCTTTTGACTCTGTGGCAGCCTTTTATGTTTTATTATGCTTCTGCTTTTAATGAGTAAAAATATCCCAAGTTCTTTCAGTCTTTGTAGATGATTTTTAAATGCTGACTGCTCTTAAAACTCTAATATTCTGAAGAAGAACAAACTGCCCGGTCAGCCCTCTGCCTCTGTTACATGCCTGCACATAACCCAAGGAACAACAATGCTCAAATGTATATTGGGGCATAAAAATACTGCAGGAAGGCTGTAGTATATAGGTGGCTTCTGCTGTGGCAATGTGCCTTTTTAAGCTGAAATATGTAAAGCAGAAGTAGTGTATGATGTGAGGCTGTGCCTTAATAAGCATATTTCCCAGGTCTGCACCAAAATGTCACAGGCAGAAACTGAACATCCATATTATTCTTTATTTTTTCAAGGGCAAAATGAACAGTTAATACTTAACTGTTACCACTAATAATATATGAAGAGATTATGAGATTTGATGAAGCATGATGAAATAATGCAGTGAATTATTAGAATAATAATCTAAGCACATGTCTCTGTTGTTAATTTGCCTCTGTTCCATCTTTGCCTGTTTATTCACCCTGCATATGATGAGGTGAGTTCTCAGGAAAGGAGCTGCTTTTCTGCTGCTCTTCACAGAGTGTCTAGTGCAGTGAAATGGGTATCGATCCCTGTTTGATAGCCTAAGTACCAGTGAAGGTGAAGTTAAAACCAGCAGTTCAGTTGAATGAATTTCTATTTCCTTTCTTATGACAGAAAGACATACTCTGTATGATATTGTTGAAAACAGCAGTGCTGAAAGAATGATAATGAGTAAAATACAGCTGGATGAAGACACAAAAATGATGCAAACTGACAATTATGAAAGTTTAGATATTTAATGAAAGAATAAAAATTTTAATAAGATTTAATTTTAATTTTTATTACTCTTTCATACAGTAATGCAAATCCTGAGTATTATACTGTTGTTATGGTATAATCAGTATATAGTATTGATTGGATAAATATTGCTGATTATTCTTAGCATATGATCCCAT
>JANIJG010009948.1:105122-127691 GCA_024611175.1 Megaceryle torquata
TAATAAATTTGTACCATTCATACCTAAAAGAAAGTACAAAACCAAAAGCCAAAGAAAGGACAACAGAAACCATTTATTTTCTAAAGGTATTCTGGAACTTTCCTATATTAATTTTGCTTTTATCTTTCACACTAACTTGTTTTAAAATTACATTTCATCATTTAATTTTTGATTAGATTTTTAAGAAGGCCAAATTGTATCATTTTGTGTGCATTTATTCTCTTGCACTATGCAGGAAGATAGAAATAATAAAATGTGTTCATATCTACTTTGTATTTATTAAACAGTACATCCCATACAGTGGATAGTGTCTGACACTGAAAAAAATCTTGCAAGAAATCTGATATAAGCCAGTGTGATACAAGCACTCCTGTAAATCTGAGAGTGAGAATTATTACTCATCCACCAATGAGACCATGTATTTTATTCTGAGATAAATATCAATACATCTTGCTGGTTGTGACATAGCCCAGCTCACAGGGAACAATAGGTACTTCAGGTTCTTTCCCATCACATCCCCTAAAATCCATCATGAATTATTAAACTGCAAGTGCTCCTGTCTGCCACTGAGACAGTTTCTTCTATGTGGACACCTGCAGACTGTGCTGCAGTTCACCAACACTGTGTCAAATGCCCTGTACTAGGTGGCAGCTGGTGCTGTGGGAGGATGGCAGTGAATACTCTGAACTCCCTCATGCACCCATGGCCATGGTACAAGGACACCAAGGACCTGGCAGGAGGGAAATGGGAAAGCTTTCAGACAGCATCTCTTTGGATAGTTGGGTGTTTGTTCTCTTCAGACAGTGGACACAGGGTATAAAAAAAATCTCAAGAGCTTTTGTTGAATTAGACTGCACAGGCAGTGAGTACGGGTACTGACATATCAGGCAGTACCAGCGTGGTCTTAGAAACTACAAGAATGTAATTCATGTTTTACTTCTAGTTCTTTTGAGAAAAATAAGATTTCAAATAAACAAGGTGCTCACAAACATGGTGTTTTCCTTCAGGATATGTTCCTTTGCTCCCCAGCAGCACCTGAGGTCTCTTGGTCCTGTGTGAAGCCCAGTCAACTCTTTCCAATCCAATAGTAGCTCTTTCTTTGGTGGCTGCAAAGATAGCTATTGAGCCTCTTTCCAAACCCATTTCTTCCAGAAATAAGATGTTGAACACTTTCTAGCAGCATAATTTACCCGGTCATCTTTTTAATCTAGGTTGTTTTGATTCAGAGCAGTGTCATGACTGACAAGCATAATGTTATTGACAGGGCACACAGTAGGGTCTAACTACTCAACCCGAGCTGCCTTCCTTTCCTTTATGGGAGTGCAGTCAATGCCATACACACTATGCCATGCGTTGTCTATTGGCTATCATCTTTCATCATGCATATTTTTACTTACTAATTACCCTATCCATATGTTAGGAGCACACGTGCTCCTAAGCTTCAATTAGTAGCAGCACTGTTCAGTTCCTGTCATATACTTTTTAATATTACATTTGAACATAGTTTGGTTTACATTTTGGATATGCTTTTGAGGATAGTTTCCCCTTCTTTCCCTTTTCAACATTTATTTCACATCCTGGAGCAGTCTTGGATCACCAGGAACAAGATTTCTTTCAACTGATACTCAGCCAGACCACGAGCACCAGGAGTACTCCTAATGAGCTTTGATCATAAATGGATGAAGTCCTCATGTCCTCACTAGAGTTCAGCAGAGTTGTACCCCCAATGTGTACAGTTTATTTAGCTGGGCTGTCAGCACAACTCTTTCAGCTGGCTGGAATAGAGATCTCTATTGAGACTGGCAGGTATGACAATGGAGCTAATAGTGCTTCAGACCATTTTGGGGTGGGACTGTGAGGCCAGGCAGCATGCCCTGGGATGCAAATAAGGATGATTGGCAACCACATTGGAAGAGCTGAGTCCTGCTGTTGGTGGGTATCATCAGTGGAACTGCTTTCTAGCTCAGATGCCTGGCACTCCAAAGATTCTATGAACTTAGATTCTATGAACTTAGATGCCTACACATAAACCCTTTAAGTTCACAGTCTCAATTATGAACCAAATCCCTCCCTTCTCGGTTTGCTTTTCTTCTTTATACAATGGCACCCATGTCTTACTTGGATGTTTGCTAGACCTCTGATGGGTCAAAATATGATGCTCCTTAGTTAATTTCTATTTGCTTTTCAGTCACAATCTCACTCAGCTGCACCACTCCCATATTTGGATTACATGGTTTAGGCCTTCATAGCATTCCTTCAGACTGAGAGAGTTCATGTATTTACAATTTTCTTCACTAAGTAGAAAATCCTCACCTCTCAGTGTCCTAAGCAAGGACTGAAACAGCAGAAGAAACCCTTTTCATCTGCTATTTTGGTAGCCTAGCCTGTGCACTTGGTAAAACTGTCTTTATATTCTGTATATGAAAACTTCACATGCTTATCAGGTTCCTTAGAGGTTGATGATATTTACTGGGCTGGCAGAGCATAATGCCCAAATTTCAGATAAGCCTTTGACAACATGTTCCAAACTCTGTTCTTGACTAAAAAAATAAAAATAGGAAAACATGATTTTTATATATATATATATATTTAATTTGGTTTTCATATAGGCCCTTGACTACAAGGCAGGTTTTGAAAGGTATCTTGCATATTGGAAAATCATATTCCTGTGCAGTTTAATTATGTGTTTTCAATTTATTTTCTCTGACTCTTGAAAGGCAAGTGCATTATTGTATGTTGTTACATAATACGCAGCCATGTGGAAAAGCAGCAGACACACCTTTGGCAAGAGCCTGTATAAGTCTCCAAGGTTTTCACCCATGTTTTCACAGATGTTGTCTTAGAACTTGTCTAATCCCCCACATCAAGGTTTTATAGATTATTTGCACTCATTGGGACTGGTGTAGTATAGAGCCAAGTATGCAAAGACTGCCAGCTGGCCAGAATATTTGATAAATGTGAGAACACAAAAAATCCCACTCATAGCAGTGAAGTGATCTATTCCTGGAACGCCAGCTGGATTGCTGTAATAAGCTATTAAACCAGTGTAGTAAAATGAAACCCAGATTCACTATGCAGATTATATAGCAGATCTATTTCCTTGTACAGCTTGGTTTCATTGCTTTAATTTTGGATTATTGGTCACCTGCAATGATTAGAAAGATATGCAATAGATTGACCTTTTCATTCACAAGTTTTGAACTAGAATGACCCAAATTAAAGTTGTTCAGAACTATGCCCCTGGCACCCTTAAATATCTGCTTCCATTTCAAATGACTCAGACTCTGACAGACTTATTCTATTAAGAAACTATATACCAGACCTGGAACTGAGATAAGTCGTTACAAAAGACCATCAGAGGAAAACAAAATCTCAAATACATACTAATGTAATGCAGCATCTCTTCTTGCAATAAAGAGGAATTTGAAAGTCTAAAACCAGATGAGAATTGATCTTCATGGCCATGCATAATAGCACCATCCTGTGATAGTTGCCAAAAAAATTAGAGGGAAATATTTCATCTGGAAGCTTTGCTCTCTGATAATTCAGTCTTTTCGTTGCCACCCAAATTATACTGGGACTGATATATGACAATAAACTAAACATTCAACCATAGAGAGTATAATAATTAAATTTAGTAGAACACTGCATTAAAGAACTGGCAAGGTTGAGATGTGTGTTTTGTTCTTGCTATCTTCCTTGCTGGTGACAAAAGAAGAAAACCACCAAAGAGGCCCTAGTCCTACTATCATACAAGAACAACTGAGTGGCTTTTCTAGTTAGACATACTACTTCTTCTCATAAAATAATATTGCAAAGGATATATTGGGAATCTCAACTGAACAGCATCACCACCAATAAAAGTATACTGATCATCTGACCTGTTAGCTCTTGCTTTTAGTATTTCACAATGAGGACTTTGCTGTTTTGGTCCTCTGAGGACTGAGAAATTATAGGAGTGGCAAACAGAAGAATGCCATCTGGTCTGTTGGTTATTACGGCTGTCTAAACTCCAGATGAAATAGGGAGTGAACAGACATCTCAGGGTAATAACAGAAAACAAAAAACTACATCAGGCTGACAAAGTGCTACATTTCCAAATGAGAAATGAATTAACAAGGGTCAGTTGCAGATATATCTGTTCCAAGCTGCTTAGCAATACACGCTTCCATGTCTCAGATGACATAACCTATGGTAAGTTTAAACTATGGTTACAGGTAATTAGTGTCACCAATGGGAAAAGCAAGTAGGATACAGGTGATTGCCTTACTACACCTGATTACCTGTCAGGATATGGGGAATGAAAACAGGCTTGTGGCCAGCAGAATTTCCTTTAAGGCTGGATATAGCTGGCAGTTATCCATCTGGTGCCTTTGCTTTGTAAGCCTTAAGGCTGTCATAGGCAGTATTTCATATACGATCCTTCATCCAATGATTGAGGCAATTTTTAGTAGAGTTCAATGGATTTGAGAATGCTCAATATTTGCCAAAAAACAGCTTCTAAAAGCTGTAAGAACTAAGAACAACTCTCCAGCTTTCATCTCCCATGTGAGATTTTGGTGAGACTAATTAGAGATAAGACTAATTAAAGTTGAATTTTGAGTCAAATTTCTCTACTTGACATTTCAAACATAGCACATATTAAAACGAGCACTACTGGATTTATTTACTCTGTTGTCTGGTTTCCCCAGAGAGTCCTATGTGACACCTTTACTAACAGACACAGAAACTAGCCATAATTTTCACTGGGGCCAGCCACAGGTCCTCTTTGTTATAGATCTACTACAGAGTTCATATAAGCCTTGCTAAGTCTTCTCAGTTGCAGTGGCAAGGAAATAATTTATTTTTTTTGTTAAAAAAATGCTTATTTTCTAGCTTGGTAAATTAAAGCCATTCATCTGTTAGAGCTGCCTATAACATAAATCAAAAGCATTATTCATATGTATTAACCTGGGGGCCTTGCCAGCCAGAAGAAAACACTTTGTAGAGATGGCATTTGTCCCCATAGAAGCCCTGACTACAGTTGAAGCAGGCTGTTTACCACAGGTTAACAAGATTTCAGTTTTTCTTGATGCAAAGAGGTTTGGGGGGGGGGAAGTTTGCTGAATCTACCTCATTATGAATTTCTGAAGAGAGGCAAATCTAGTCTTTGAGAAATACAAGGAACACTATATGTTTCTTTGTGTTGCAAGACTTCAATTAAGTTGCCAGGCACTTCTTTTATTTCCAATTTTGTTGTTGTTGTTGTTGAGGTGTTTGCTGCAATTTCAGTCACTGAATATATCTTCCTGCTCTGGCTTTCAGAACAGACAGCCTCTATTTTGTTAGTGCTTACAAATAATTGAATGTTTACAAATGGTTTTGAAAAGAAGGTTTTGTAGCTAACAAACAAAGCAAAAAGGAGGTTTTTACATCACCAGGGTAAGTGTGTATGTGTATTAATAGTGATCACATATGTAAGACAAATGTTAATATATAGCAATATTTTTTCTAGCTCCCTATCATTCCCACAGATAGTTTATTTTAAGTCCTGAGGTTATTAAATTAGGTTTAAGTAAAATTATAGAATCATTGAATGGTAGGGGTTGGAAGGCACTTCTGGAGATCATTTAGTATAACCTCCCTGCCAACACAGGAACACCTAGGGCAGGCCACACGGGAACAGATCCAGGTGGGTACACTTACCTGTGCATAGAAAGATACGTAAAACATGAAAAAACCCACATCATCGAGCAGAAAAACAAATTTCTGGTGCCGTGGCTTATGATTATTGGCACCATTATGGCGGTGTGCACCCCAATCAGTTGCCTGGCATGACACTCAGCAGATGTTAATGAGATGAACAAACGTACTGATAGATAAGTCATGCTCACACCTATGTTTAGAATTTACTGATAGCTACTGTTGCTTGTTGATGTTTGGCATTGGTTTTGGTCTTGATCTGGCATGGCCTGAACTAGCTCAGGTCCCAAAGGATTACTGCTATGGATTAGCTCTGGGTTTACGCTAACAAGCTCTGCTTCTTAGGTGTCCTGTTTTTGACTAGAGGACAGTGACTTGTGGAAATAGTAGCTTGGGTTGATGCTAATTTGAGGATGTCTGCACTTCTGTCTTATATACTGTGGGTAAAACTGAAAAATTATGAAAACTTTGGGAGAAGGTGTAACAGATATAAGATGTAAAAGTCAGGAGGAAAATAGAGAGGCAATCATGCTAACCGAGGCTAATGACAGCAAAATCCACAAAGCTCAAATAATAATTTGTGGCACATATTGGAGCATGAAAAAAAAAGGCTCTTACAAATAGACACAGGCATGTGATGCCCTCTAGCAACTTGCAAAGATTCAATCCAGATAATTGACTTAACCTAAAGGTTACCAATATGCAGATTAAATTCCGGTTTTGTAATTTTTCAAGGCTTATGAGTTTAAAAACCAAACTGGCCAGCATTACTTGGCATGTTTTAAATTCCTTGGCTGGTTTAAGATCAGCCAGCAAATGCTGTTTTCCTTTCTTGGATGTGTCCCCTTCAGGGAAATCTCTCATTTTCCTGGATTTTGTTGTTTGTTTGAAACAGAGGTCCACAGAAAGTCTGTCTAAAGAGTCGGCGAATGTATTTCAGTGTACAAGTGTCTCAAAGTAATCTTATGTACTCAACAGACTGGCATTGATGTCTAGCAGTGTCTTATGGCACATATGGCAGTTCATTTTACAGCTTCTAGATTCCTACTGTGGGCAAATTGAAGGTGAATTAATTTTATGACACCATGTAACACAACCCCATTATTTCACAATTTTGTTTGAAGGTCTAGTGTAGAAGAGTAAGCCACCTTCATAATGAATCTTACAAACTGTCCCTTTTTATTGTTATAGCCATTCCTATACTACAAAAGCAATAAGAAGAGAAAACCCTGCAAACTGATCGCTGTCGCTATTAACAATAGAAGGTAATTGTCCATTGAGATTCTTATAAACCTGTGTTTGAATTCTGGACAGAAATATGCAGAAAAGAAAATAGAAGCCAGCAAGAAAATGCCATACAACTCTTGAGACAGAAAGTCGTTGAATGACATCTGGGAATAAACACTTAAAATTTTACTCGGTTTGACCTATTTACTGTGCACTTCTACTATTATTTCAGTTGATTACTGCAATTATTCACTGAAAAACAGATTCATTAACGATGTTCCATAAATAAAATCATGCTAAGCTTATTTTCTAATCACTGATCATTGTTTTTAGACTTGCAGGGTGGAGAGGAATACATTAAATATCAGTATGCTGTGTTTATCAGGCTATACTTATCATTTAAGCTTGATATCACATTATAAAATTAAATCACTCTCTGTTACAAGCCTAGAAAAGAACAAAAATTGGAAATGCACAACCCAGTTCAGCAGGACGGAGACAAACGAATGTTTTCCAGCTAGTGCCGCTTAGCTGTTAAAATACTTAAGCCACAGGGCAGTGCAAAGAGACTTCAATAGTAGAGTTGGTAAAGAGGCTCAAAGTTGGACTGTCCCTGAAAAGAACTGCCCATGGCTGAAAACAGCAGATCTGTGGTCTTCTCTGACACTATTACTGGCAGTAGCCCAATTGGAAAAGCATGAGATAACTTGTTGCCTGTTTGTTAATACAAGCACTTATACAGGGCACAACAAATGCAAGTCTATACTTTCTGACTGTGTAGGGTTTATTTTTACTTTGCTGCTAGACCTGATGGTGGCCAAAGTTAATATAGTTTGTTAAGAAATGGTGTATATGAATAGTTTCTATAGAAAGGGAATTACCTGTCCTAAGCATGGAAGAATTAAGAATGTAGACATTCTAAAAGCTCTTGCTCTTTTGGAGAATAGCATCCTTCTTATTTTTTCAAATGATGAAAATAAAATTTTAGCAAAATCATTCAACACTGTGTAGAGGACAACTGAGATGCCTTTATGTTGTTACATTCGTAGGACTCATTTGACCAAAATCTGGGCTATTTCAGGACAAAATAACATAAGAGTGGCATCTTCATGAAACTTCTCAATTTCACAGGAAAATTCAAGCTACCAGCAACACTTGTAGCTGCAAATCCTCTGTAGCTGACATCATGAGCTAAAAGCTGACTCCCTAGGCTCCTTTCATTGTGTCGCACTGCTGTTGGCTTGAGTTTTCTTTTCAGTCATGTTTCCACTGTATTTTCAAACATCATTTCTTGTATCTCAGCCAAAAAAAGCCCCACCTCTGCCTGGAGAGTATTTAAATTGCTGAGCAATATTATACAAACATGTAGGGAGGTGGGGAGGAAAGGAAAGGAAAAGGAGCAGAAATATGTTTAAGAGAGTTAGAAAATTATGCTAAATGACAGACAGCAGTGAAGATCTGTCTCAGAGAGGCTCAATACAAGCCAGATGAGTTCTCTGTTTCCACAGAGCATCAGATGGAAGGAGCTGTTCCACACCAGCCCTGGTCCAAGTCTTCTCACTTGTAGGAGACAAATGAATTGAGGTGATACCAATGAAAGCTGCTTCACAGAATATTTTCCCTTGTATTATCATCTTCGCTGTTTGGTAATTCTATCAAAGCAAAGGTACATGAGTAGGTATGAAATGTAGTCTGCCCAGACTGTTTGTGCTGTTTTCTTTCATTACAAGGTTTCAATCCCAAATTACTTTTACAGAAGCCTTTCTATTTCCCCTACCCCATTAGTTCATTGTTCAGGGTTACATTTAGAGTCAGATGCCATGTTTTTGTGACAGTACAGATGAATGGGACATTGCTCTATTGATTGAGAGTCCATCTAAAGAAGCGCCATAACCAGTGATGGGCATTTAATCAATTGTTTAGACCCAAGATTCTGCTCACCAAAGAAAGTGGGAAAAGCCTCTCACCACAGCTTTTTGTTATTCCAAGATGAAATTACTCTGGTGATTAAGTGAAGCTGCTATTCAATTCTCTGCAGTTCACAGAACTAAAGTGAAGACAGGAGTGGGTGAAGAAGGACTGATTTCAGAGCACAGTTTATACAGCTTGTATATGATGGAGGAATACTTACTAAGAATTTAAGCAATGCTGTCTGTAGGTATGTGCATGCCATGTTACTGTAGCTAGGCATTCTAGATTAGTTTAGGCTTCACAAATGCATGTAGAAACTAAAAGTATCATTTGGGCTCAGTGTGTCTGAAGCATATGAAAGCCATAAGTAAATGCTTTCTTTACCCGTCAGCTTTGATACACAGTGTAGAGTGGAAGTGGCAGGATGAATGTGATGGCTCATTGTGGGAGGGCTTTCTCAGATATTTTAATGATTGTGTGCATATCTCAAGGGACAAATTTTCACTTCATAAACCAAACAGTACTTATCCAGACCTCTAATAGGCTATAGTTTAGAGAAATAACCAATAGACAGAGATTGTAAATGTTACCATTGGAATCACTGAACTGATAACACAGATGATGGATTTTGAATTAATCAATGTTCAAAATGCAAAGAAAATTAAAAATCCAGTCTAGAGATAAATACTGATGCTGCCGAGTTTTCAAAAACCTGGGAAATTGCTTTTGCTTTCACTGCTAAAAATAAAACAGATGAACAAAGTTGTTGTCTTCCCAGAATAGGGGATGCTGTCAGCCCTTAATCTTCTCTTTAAAGTGATTAAATAAAAGATATTGTTTTTTCTCTAAGGTGCATTTCTCAGTTGCGTTTCTCCTCTGTAAAATTCCTTCACTGTTCTAACATCTTTTCTGAACACTGGATATCATGACTAGGTACAGCAATCCAGTAGTAATACCAGCGACAACTGATGTGCATTACATCAAATGTAGACTGGGTAACTGTGATGGAAATTATATGGAATTTAACAATCTATAGAATCTGTATGATGTATGCTTGAAGAATACGCCATATAAATTATAGAATATGTACTCATTTAACTAATTTTTTTTTTTTCATTTATAACACCCAACACAAACTCCTGTTGATAAATCCTTATTATGATGTCACCACTGGTAAATTCTGCATATGATGCATATGATGAGGGTTATGCTGCATAGGGGATCTCTTATTTTTGCATATTGCCATAGAGTATACATGGAAACAGAAATTATGGTACACACGCACATGCACAAAGACAGCAATGGGAAAGAGTGTCATTACTTATGTCATCTTGGTACTGAGATGGTAAACAGAAACCTGAACTTGACAAGCACATAAATGTTGTGAACTTTGTTAGGGGAAAAGGATCTGTGAAAAGTTCATGTAATCTCACATCAGTTATAATTTAATTTGAATATTGAATTGCTTGACTGGATTCCAACACAGCCTTTATAGAATATCAAATGCAGCTGATTCTCTGGGAGTACAAAGCAAGACATTTATGTTTAACACACACTGAGAGCATTTAAATAACTTATGAAGTGTACCTATTAGTAATATTTTAAATGTATGTAAATCCTTTTAATTCTTTCCGGGTTTCTTTTTTAAATCTGTGAAAAAGAAAAAAAAAAAAAAAAAAAAGGATTTGAAATAAGCTATTATAATGATCAAGGCAGAAAATTGATCAGTTCAAATTTGATGATATTTTTCTCTTTAATTTTTTCTTTTGTATGTTTCTTCATGGAAACATAAAATTTCATACTAAGTGACCTTACTGATGTAGTTTCCTTTACTGGAGGGTAGATAAAATTCACAGATAATTTGCAAAGTAATTACTTATCTTTTGTGTTGCCTGTCAAAACAGACTCTTTTCTTCCACCTGTGGTTTCATAGTATTTCTTATTCTATATTAACTTCACATAGTTGAAAAAGCATACAGGGCAATTGGCAAAGATTCCACTAGGAGATATTTACTAGCTTGAATAGGCTGCCAGCTTTCCACCCCATTTAGTAAATACCAGTACAACATTCTACTCCTACTCAGAGAAAAATGGGAAGAACACAGAGTGAGAGCTGAAAGCAGTAGATAGCAATGGAAACTTATTTCAGCAGGTATGACTCAGAAATTTTAGTTAAGTGTATGTCATTTTTAGATAAATTAGAACATAATGCTTAAAAGAAGTTTTGTGTGATATTTACTGCTATTCACCCTAGAGCAGCTTTGCAAGAATGAGTCAGTCTACTTCTCCTTATGCAGTAAACAAAGTTATTTCCTGAAGATACACTGATTGGCCCTAGACCCTAAAGTTTGTATGAAGAAAAGCTGGTGGAGTGGACATGATTTTGAGCTAGCAGTAGAATGCAGAAGGAAATCATCTAACTTGATTTTCAGATTGCAGATTTTCAGGATACTGCAACAAAGTAATTACTGACTTTTTGGGTTGCCTGTCAAAAGAGAGAAACTCTTGTCTTCCACCTGTGGTTTTACAGTATTTCTTATTATATATTAACTTCACATAGGTGAAGTATGTACATATTTTCATATTTGAAATTGCAGGGAGAGAAACAAGCGTGAAAAATATTATGAAGTGGTGTTGTTTTTCTCCACAAAACAGAACTTTCTAGCATTGTATGAGGTACAGACCAAGAAGGATGACACTTCGAGAAAGGAATTCAGATAAACCAAATCCAATGTAGATATTAGTGGATAAGTATGAACCCAGCAAGATTCTACTCAGAAAAGTAACAATTTGTCTAATAGTGCAAAGTTCTAGAAAGTAAGAAATACTCTTTAATATACATTAGTCATGTCACAAAAAAGTGTTTCTTTCACACTAAAATGCTAAATACATCATGAGCTAAACTCTGAACTCCAGTATCACCTCATCAGCTAAATTGCACCCACTAGATATAGATAAATTTCATAAATATTTGAATTTGAATAATGATAGTAAAATTCAAAATTATTTGTAAATCAGTGAAAGGAGACCAACCTCAGAGCCTACTCCTTTTGGAGCTAATGATACTAACTTCAACAGATACAGATTATAATGCTCTCTTTTAGGAAAATTAGAGCCTGACTTATGGCCAGGCTTCCTTCTTAGAAAATAGTAAGCTGGATAATTTTTTTATCTGTGGGATATTTTAATACAATTCACAAATCTCATGTATCTTACTCCCTCTTCCCACCCCCCTCCCCTGCCTCGTTTCTGGACATCTATACCTTCCTCTGCCTTTTTTTATGTTTTACCTTTTTTTCCCCTCTTTTTTTTTTTTTTTTTAAATCTCAAACCCACTCTGTTTTCTCATAAAAATAATTAATTATGCCTTCAGATAACTACACACACTGAACACAAAAACCCCCAAGATGACATTCCTAGGATGGACTGCATCATGGTATAAAACTTGTGGATTAATTGGCAATTTATGCACCATTCTTCCCAAGTCATGTTTTCTTCTCCCCTTGCGTTATTTTCTAACCTGTGGTATTGTTATATTTCCCACACAATTTGAGAAAAAAACTTTATCCTATCCAATTTTCTTTTTCTTCCCATCCTTAGCATGAATATTGGTAATTCATATTTTGCTATTTGTATGGTGACTTTACCTGGCCTAAAAATTTTTAGGTAGATCAGAGACATTTTGTGTTCATAAAATGGAGGAATGCAGAGTAAACCGATCTCTTAGATCAGAATAAACCCTTAAACCTTCTGCTTGTATCCATATATTAAGTATTGCTCAGTAGCCATTGCAAATACTTATATTTTAGGACGTAAGGCAGCAAAGAGAATAGAAATTGAATGGGGAAAAAAAAATCTATAAGAAAAAAATCCCGTTGAAAAATTAATTTTATGTGATGTTAGAACAATAAGCATTGAAAAGGAGGCAACAGGACACAGAGACATTGAGCATAAGATTCACCTAAATCAGTAGAATACCTTTGCCAATTTTGTGCTTTCTAGAGTAGGCAATTGATCTACACTGTAGCCACTTGACAGAGAAGCTGAACATTCATTTAGAAAAATGGATACTGTAGTGAATAGTGAGGGGTATCACAAATGGAAGAGAGAAAAATCAGTAAATGCAATCTCTTGATGCACTTAGTAGACAGTGAATGTGCTTCAATGTCTAAACTTCTCATGCTAGGTGCAACTGTTTTCCACGTTTCTAGTCAGAGAAGAGGAACTGGTACAGTTAATATTGAGAAAAGGGAGTAAGTCACATTGTTTTGATCTAGGAAAAATGTAGCTTTGATGATTTTAAGAACTTTGTTCATGGCAGGAAATAAGGACATCAGGTTTAATTAAAACACTTAATCCTTATATGAAATCTGATTGTATGAAGTATAGCACACATAACATATTTTACAACTTCAAGTCCCAGTGAGAGCTGTGAAAAAATTCTCTAAGTCAACATGCTGATGTATGGACCATGACTGTTCTGAGAAACTGTGATTAGAAAAACAATATAAGATCTGACCAAAGTTTAAAGCCCACATGACATTCTAGATTTTTTGAAATAGAGACAATATATAAATAAAACCTCATGGCACAGCCTTGTAATTTTCTTGTTTCCTTCTTGACTCTGTTACTTTATTGATTGCTATAGTAATCCATAAATATATGTACCACTGTTTTAATAATGCAAAAGATTTACTTTGTAGCTAAGGCATTAATATACATCATCAGTTGATTGTCAAGGACATGACTAATACATTAACAATAGTGGGTTTTATAATCTTATCATTCACAGTGAAACAATATTCAAAGAAACTTGACTTGCTAGAGACTCACCTGGTAATGCTAAAGAGCTTTCAAGTCCTGAGTGGCTGTCAGTATACAGAAATTACTGCTGCAGAAGATCAGAGGTGGGGGTGGGGGGAATCCAGACATGCAAGCTAGATATCTCCATGATCAACTGTAATGCCTCATTGTAAGGCACAGGTAAACAAATGTGCTTCAAGGTATAAATTATTGAGCAAAGAACCATAAAGCAATTCCTTATTCATGGGCCATATTAACTACTTAGCTAGTTTCTTCTGAAGAGATGTGTGTCTCAGTGTGCCCTTCTTTGTACCATCAAGTGTTGGACAATCCAAGGGCACATGAAACAGAACATGGTAGAACACAAGCAGGATGCAATACTTCTCACTCTTAGAGAAACATGGTATTTCCTATGATTTTTTTTCAACGTTTGAAACTCATATTTGTTCTCTGCTAACTTCACCACGGTGCTCCAAGATGATCTACACAATAAGGAAAGCTGAAGCAGAACCACAGGACTGTTATTTCCTGTAGAAGTAAGTAATTGTGAGCAAAGATTAGATTGTGTTGTGTTCCCATGCACCTGCAAATCTAGAGAGCAACTGCATTAGATGTGTTACTTTTGCTCAGATATAACAGAGAGATAAAAACAAGCATGGGTGGCAGTGACTATACTTTTAGAAATACAATCTAGAAAAGGCTGCTCCTAATACAGGTGAAAAATATGAGCTTTTTCAGAATGCCATTGACCAATTTCATATTATAAGATTTCACATGTCATTGGAAATACAAATGGGTTAAGAGTATTTTGAGATTTTAACTAATCAGAGAAAATTGATGGGGGGGAGATGAAAAACTGAATTGTTTAAAAGGAAAATTAAGTTTTGATGAGATAGAGAAGTTGTAAAAAAAGCCTCTTACTGAGTTAGAACTCTCTCTCTTTATTTAACTTAAAATAGTTATATAATTTAAAATAATTTTAATGTTACTTAAAACAGACACTTTCAAATGGGAAATTGAGAGAAGACATTGCATATTATATATGAAGACATCTACCCAAGGAGAACTCTCTACACTGTTTAAGAACAAGCACAATCCTAAAAGATGAGTGGTATGCTACATTTCCTTCCTGGGGTACATCTAGCCTTTTTCTTATCACATGACAAGAAGTGATAAAATTAATCTTTCTGTTTCCCTACAGATCAATCTGCAGTAATGAAAAGAGAATTAAACACATCAGCTCCACAAAATTTGTGGTGGTTTGCCCTGTGACAATGACATCATGATAGACACCATCTCATGAGGAACAAAGACAGATTTCCATATGGGAAAATACCGCTTCATTTGTTTCGGGGAAAGGCATTACTTAAAGGCACCGTAAGCAAGGGGATTTTTCCACACTGCAGGTGGTCAGGAGAGGGAAGGGGAAGAAATAGAAATGTTTTTGCAGAAGCAGTTTGCAATGATAATGACTTTCTAGAAGCCAATGTGACGATACTAAGGATGACTGTTTAGGAAATCTCGCACTATAAACCATGTTTTTAAAAATATAAAAACCTATATCAGTCTACCTTTCTGTAGTCTCTTGAAATTGAAGGCAATGGGAAATCTCAGGAACTGATGATGAAATAAATATCTTATAGAGGATTGGAAGACATAGGAGAAAAACGAAGAAACTACGTAAATTCTAAAATGTAGCCATGTTACTATAAATGTATTTTTTTCGTGATCATGGGAGAGGATAATCTTTTTCAAGGAGGCAACTTGCTCTGAGCTGAGAGCTTAAAAACAACAGCTTTGTTTTTCTGCCTTACCATGCAACCATCTTGCCACTTTAAGCAATATAAGATCTAAGACAGTCTTATAATATGTTAAAAGGAAAAAAGGCAGAAAAAGAATTTCCCCTAGCAACAAAGATATAGCATTTAAAAGCTGTCATACCTGGAAACAGTGTGACAAAAACACGGGATGGTGAATCTGTAGTTATAACATAAAACTTTGCTTTATCTCCAGGTGTAACCAGTTCACAAGCAGAAGGCAGCTGCTGAACTATCTACTGCTACATCTTTGATCCACCATCTCATTGCAGCAATGTGATAGCTGCTCATGCTTGAAAATTCCTACGATATAGTACTAAGCATTTGTATCATTGTAACCAGGACAACACTATGGTTGCTAGGAAAATCAAAAGAAAACAAAGAACCAAACACCAAACATAGAATCAACAGAAAAGATCTGTTGCAAAATTAGAACCAAAAAGGGATGATGGACCATGTTGTACATATTCTCCAATTCATTATTATTTATCCTTCAGTGTTACTCCCAGGACAAAGGAAAAATCAACAAAGCAAAACCACTGCCAGCTAGCCTCAATGCTGAATGTTTGGTATGTGCCCTAGAAGTACCTGTATCACATAATTAATTGCCCTGGCTTTTTTTCAAATGGTATAGTTCTTTAATGCTAAACCTCCTAAATTCACAACACAGTTTTGCGTCATTAAAGTCTTACACCAAGGAAAATAAGAGTATGAGAACATTACAAAGGATATTTCTTTGAGACATCCTGCTCTCCCTTGGGTCCTCTTAGTGTTTTTGGTCAGGTCAGATAGGCTTTGTGGAACTAAATCTGGTTGTCTCCACTAATCATACATCACTTCATGTTATGAAGTGGTCTCTGAGTCCTTTGAGATGAATTTGAATGGGAAGATGCACCCTGAAGACACTAGCAGGAATTCAATCTATGTGACCTAATAAAACCAAATGTGAAATAAAATCTCCTATTGTGCCACCAGTATAGATGGTAAGTCCTTGGCAGCAACAGCTTTGCTCTTCAGATCTCTCCTCTTGGTGTCCTCCACTTATTGATGTAACTAAGTGCTAGACAACTTTGACACATTAGTAGCATTTCAGATAACACACTCTTTGTTACATGTGTTACACTTATGTTACTTAACCGGAAGAGCTAATAGAAAATATTTTGCCAGAAGAATTAATCTAATTAAAATCAGAACTATCAGACAGTCGGATAATGTGTTGTAGTAAATCCAGCATCAAACAGCTTCTAAAAAAATTTATCTGTTACCTCTCCCCTCTGTGGCCTGTGATAAAACAGCTGATGGGTGACTCCATCTAAATTACAGTCTGAGTGGAGTGAAGCATATTATAATTAGTCCTAAACTAGAGATAGGATACCTAAAAAGCAGAACAACTATCTGTGTGCTGCTAAAGGTGCAAACACAGGGTGTATTTTGAAAACAAAACAAAACCACCATAACACAGAGAGAGAGGCAGTTTTTATTTAGAAATAAAGCTAGAATCATAGACTCATAAAATACATCAAGTTGGAAAGGACTCATATGGATCATCAAGTCCAACCCCCTGTTCTTCACAGGACTACCTAAAACTAAACCATATGGTGAAGATCATTGTCCAGACATCCTTGAAGTCTGATAGGCTTGGTGCCATGACTACTTCCTTGGGTAGCCTGTTCCAGTGACTGACCACTCTCTCAGTGAAGAACCTTTTCCTAATGTCCAGTATGAACTTCTCCTGATGCATCATTCCATTTCCTCATATCCTATCACTGGTCACCAGAGAGAGGACATCAGCACCTTCCTGCACCTTCCTCCTCAAAGAAGTTGTAGACTGCAGTGAGGTCACCCCCAGCCTTCTCCAGCCTGAAAAAACCAAATTACCTCAGGTGTTCCTCATAAGCCTTACCTTTGTGACCTTTCACCATCTTGGTCAACCTTCTTTGGACACATTGTAATAGTTTGAAGTCAATATATTGAGGCACATAAGACTGTACACAGTACTCAAAGTGGGGCTGCACCAGTGAAGTGTAGGGAGGAACAATCACCTCCCTCGACTGGCTAGTTACACTGTGCTTGATGCACCCCAGGACATGGTTGGCCTTTTTGGCTGCCAGGGCACACTGTTGACTCAGTTCAACTTGCTATCAACCCAACCCTCCATGGGGCTGCTCTCTGGCCTCTTATCCCCTAATTTGTACAGATAAGTAGGATTACCCTATCCCAGGTGGAGAAACGAGCACTTGTTCTTGTTAAATTTAATACAGTTGGTGATTGCCCATCTCTCTAGTCTACCCAGATCTCTCTGTAAGGCCTCTCTACCCTCCAGGTGGGTCCATGACTCCTCCTAGTTTGGTATTGTCAGCAAACTTATTTGATGTACATTCGATTCATGCATCCAGCTCATTTATATAAAAAACATTGAAGGGAGCTGGCCCTAAAATTGAGCGATGGTGTACCCCACTGGTGACTGCCAGCCTGATGTAATCCTATGTACTATCAGACTTTGAGCCCAACCCACCAGCCTATTGCTCACCCCATGTATTATGGGCTTGTCTAGCTGTTATTGCTGATGCTGTGTAGTGAAAAGCCACAAAGATGGTTAAGAGAGTGGAGCATCTCCCTTACGATGAAAGGCTGAGGGAGCTGAGTCTGTTTAGCTTGGAGAAGACGAGACTGAGGGGGGACCTCATTAATGTTTATAAATATGTAAAGGGCGAGTGTCAGGAGGCTGGAGCCAGGCTCTTCTCAGCAATGTCCAATGATAGGACAAGGGGTAATGGGTGCAAAGAGAAGCATAGGAGATTCCAAAGAAATTTAAGGAAAAACATTTTCACAGTGAGGGTGACAGAGCTGCCCAGAGGGGTTGTGGAGTCTCCTTCTCTGGAGACATTTAAAACCCGCCTGGATACATTCCAGTGTGACCTGCTCTAGGGGGTCCTGGTCTGGAGGGGGGGGGGGGTTGGACTACGTGATCTTTTGAGGTCCCTTAGAATCCTTAACATTCTGTGATTCTGTGACATTTTATCCAGAAGGATGTCAGACAGTGTTAAAAGCTTTGCTAAAATCCAAACCCGTCACATCTACTGGCTTCCCATGATCAACTGGATGGGTGACCTTGTCATAAAAGGACATTAAGTTGGTTAAGTGGGACTTTCCCCTAATGAAGCCATGCTGGTTGTGACCAATGACTGCATTGTCTCTCTGGTGTTTTTCAGTAACTCCCCAAATAACTTTCTCCATAATTTTACCAGGCACTGATATGAGACTGATAGGCCTGTAATTACCAGGATCTTCCTTCTTACACTTTTTGAAAATTGGGGTGAAATTTGCCAACTTCTAGTCAACTATGACCTGTCCAAACTCCCAAGACTATTATAAAATTGATGAATCTATGTGACTATGTAACTATCTACACCCTAATAGTAAAAATATTGCAAAGGCATAGCATTGCTTGAGTTTTACTGTGATAGAGACAGTCACCAAATGGAAAACCCATGTTTTTTGAGAATCAACCAAAATAAGATATCAAAGCACAGAGAAAATAGGCATCCAGATAAATATAAATTCTTCATTCTTTCTTGTAGAAATATTATGCAACAGAATGATGCCATTTGCCCTTTGTAATCTCTGTTGAAACTATATAATTAAATTTCAAGCTCACAGACTTTTTTATCTTAGAATGTCCTCTATTCTTTTAAATTCTACAAATGATCCCAAGGCATAAAACCAAAGAGAATTTAGATATTTTTCCTTTTGAGAAACTGAAAGTTGAAAATGAAAATGTCTAGTTCTTATGTGGGTTTCTGATTTAATAGAAAGTATTTTCTATTATATGTTTGACAGTTTGGTGGTTTTTTTTTTTTTATTTGCTCTGTTGTAATGCAGATTTTTCATTAAATCTTAAGTTATTTACTCAGAAGGGAATGGCAATCTGGCTGCTGTCCAGTGATAGAGAAATAATATTTGGGCTACCAAATACCACAGAGACGCATCTGGTCTAAGAAAAAAGCAGATATGCTGGAAAAAAGAAAAATCTCTGTCTTCTCACAAGACAGGGACCTAAATGGAGGAATTCCTGGCCTAAACTGATGTACCTGACAGGTTATCACCACAGGTGGGTGGATTTCTTACTGAGCACTTCAGTTCAAAATTCCAGACTTTTTAACAGTACAAAAAAAAAAAAAAAAAAAGATCAAAAAAAGATCAAAATCAAAGACTAAGAACCATTTTAGTTTTCTACTTATCTAGTGGGAGCACTTCAGGACATTTGGAAAGGAAATTCAAATAAAATAATTCTCTGTCTCTGTTAATGGTATGGGACCTCATACATCATCTGCAAAGTTTGAAAAGCTCTCTTAACTTCAAGGGAGCTTTGCTGAGCAGCTGCCTAGGAATAGCATATTGTTCTGCCTCCTTTATTGCACAAGTACACTTAGAGGTTTAGAAAAGGGACAGGGGACATCTGACAAAATACTTGCTCTTAGAGATCCTATTTAGACATTTACATATTTCATGATGTTCTTCAGTGCAGTGTGCAAGACACAGAAGGTGTCCTGTAATGTTAGGGTGATCAAAATAATTTTAAAATCCATTCAAAACTGAGTACTCTATGAAAATTATATCTGTGAAGTAACTTGTAATCAGCAGGAAAAATGCAGTATTGGAGCACAGCAGAAAGTCACTATAACTTGGAGAAACTTCAAATATTTGTATTATGGGGAGTGCAACCTGTCCTTTACTGTAAGAGTCTCATGGATGAAAAAAAGCAGCATTTCAACCTTGCAGCTTTTCTTTTTTTCTTGGAAAAATGTTTGGTGGGACAAAAATGTTGACTTATTTCATAGATGTAGAAGCTTTTTTACTTTGCAGCTAAACTGACTTCATGCTCACAAATCACTCTGCTTCAGAATTGGCCAAGAAGAGATAATGAAAAAAAGTGACCATGTCTGTCTCCTTCTTCTGAGTTCAATCATGTGTTTGTCTTGCTTACAAGATAGAGTCTGTTTCCATTTCATATAAAGCCAGTGAACCTCATTCATTTATGCAAAAGTACACCTGTCCATGTATCTCATTATGATGTGAGAGAGTTGACCCAAAGAGAGCCAGTGCTGATGTTTTGCCTTGAATTTGATGTTCATAGAATGAACATCAGTTACAGGTTTAGGTTATGAAATATGAGGAAGATGTCAAAGGTGACTACAGCTGTTTCCTCTGAAAGTAATCTGCACAATGGTCAAGTCTAAACCTAACTTAATGCTCACCAGTCTTCCCTGGTCCAGCCTTTTCCAACCTTGGGATGCTAATAGCTTGTGGAAGTACCGAGCAGCTCCTTGTATGAGCACCAAAGGATTTTATTTTTCAGCCAAATTCAGGAATCTTGCCTCTGTTCATTTTGACTTGAGGGTGATTCCATAAAATGGGAACTATTCTATTTTATTTAAATAATACCCCACACCGTCTGGTAATGTAGAGTGGTTTTTTGTTTGGTTTTGTTTGTTTGTTTGTTTGTTTTGGGGGGGGGGGGGATTATTGTTCAAGAGTAATCAGTTGTCAGCTTCCTTCCCACTCTTTCCTTTACAGAACTAGATACATACATCACCTTTCAAAAGAAGCAGCATTGCCATGACATTTAAAAAATGCTGTTCTAGTGTATGTGCATGTATTTTTAAAGGGACTACAATTTTGGAAATAAGATTGTTTAAACTATGTAAACAGAGCTCATTTCTTTATGCATGTTTTATACAGCAACTATGATGTGTCTAAAGGTTTTACTACATTTCACTATAACAGGTAGATCATGGAAAGTGTAGTCTGTTTTCAACACTGGCACTGTCTGGAGTTACTTTTCCCAGACACACAGAGGACCATGGAACTTGAGTGATGAAAGGTTGTCTTAAAATCTTGGTGTAGAACCATGGCACGGAGAGCAAACTCATAGCAGGGTTGGTGCATGGGAATAGTATCTTGAAACTCCAATGAGAGGAATATGAAATTCTCACATGCTGTGGGACAAAGTCTAAATGACTCATTGCACACCAGTTTGCACAGCAGAGGGGTAACTGGGAGCAGCAGGGGCCCAATGAACAAACTGGAAAGAGACATTTTTGTCCACTGACTCTGATGGCCCCCAAGCCACACACAAAGGACAATGGGGACAGGTGCAAGCAAGAGGAGCAGTGTCTTTGTTGGGACAGCCCTGGAAGGATCAGATTACTTTAAGAGATAATTAACTTTCCTTGAGTTCAGGGATTGTGAAGTAATTCCTTTTCACTTGGCAGGCTGATGTGCTATAGGCTTGAATTATGAACCAGTTCTCTGTGCAGAAAATGACACCACATTTTTAGGCAGTTGCCTTGCATCATGTGCTAAAATTCCACTCTGCTAAATTCAGAACTGAAGGATAGGACTGGAAATTGCTCTTTTCCTCCCACATGGTCCGGGACAGTGCCTGACACACAATTTTGTTCTCTTAGTACCTGCAGAACAAAGCTGCTTAAAAAAGTAAAATGGTACCCCTCACTCACAATCTACATACATATCTCACCATAAATGATGCAAACAAACCTATCTGTTTACACCACAAATATAGCTGAACTGGTAGGGCAATAGGGAATTAATAGAAGAATTTACTTGACAATGAAGACCTGCAGAAAAGGAACTCAACCATTAAATTGCTTGCAGAAGAGAACAGTAATGTTGATTTGAGCCCTACTGAAAATAAAGACCAAATGAGATGGAAGTAATAATTTCCAGGATTTATATAGAGCACCTTATACTCCATATTTTCTTGCATAGGTAAACCAACTTAAAGAGAAAAAAGAATTACAAAAGGGAATAATGTGATAAAAGAAAAAAAAAAAGAGGGAAAAAGATATAAATGTTTCTGAGGAAGATAAAAGCAGGAATGACAGCAGCAAACCAAACAGCATTTCTCACAGCCCTTTCTACTTAAATACCTGACAGCTCAAATATATCACACCTTATCTCTGAACCTAAAATTTTTCCTTTCCTTCTTCATATGAATAAATCTTACTTTCTGCCATTTCATGAGGGAAGAAACTGAGGCAAAGGAGGAAAGCTAAATTGTCCAGTGTTGCCCACTTCTTTTGTTGAGAGCCTATAAGAAAGTGCA
>JANIJG010009948.1:127791-160051 GCA_024611175.1 Megaceryle torquata
ATCTTGACTTTCTAGAAAACATGCTCAGATTATTATAATGCTTATATAATTATATTATATTATATAATTATATTATAATATAATATATAATTGTATTATAATAATGCTATATAATGCTTTGCGAGTGGAGAGAAACGAGTAAAGAAGGGGCAAAATCCTTCTGCACTGGCATACTCTTGCCTAGGAGGTGCTATAGGACTGATGTGGTTGTGTGGTTCAGGGCTGCTTACAGGATCCAGAGAGTGTGTGCTTTCACTGCACTGCTTTTTTGCTGGTGCCACAATCTGTTCCTGGCCTGAAGGAGGGTTTGCTGCATGTAAATGTGGTCGGAATAGCCAAACATCCTTGCATGGAAAGGGAGAAACCATACTGAAGCCACACAAAGAAGAGATTTGCAGCTCTTCCCCTACCTTTTCTCAGCACTCACAGTACAAAACCCTGGAAATAGGGAAAGACTTAGAAAGGAACTTTGTCTCCTTTGAATCTGACAAAATAAGATGACTGGGGACAAAGATAAAAGCAAAGCAGGTTTTGTCCCTTGTTTTTGAACATTAGAAAAATACAGTACTTAGTAAGGTTTTCAGAAAGTCAGGGTCTGCCTGGGGCTTTCATTAAAACATTGCTTGAGGGAAGGATGAACAAGACAAGTAATTAACACGTCTGCATGTTACTTTGGCTTGTGAGCAACGCTCCACGTAATAGATGTTTGGCAGCATGAATTCAGTCAGATTCATAATGCAAGTATTGCCATTTGGCTGAAACAGGCTTATTTGATGGAGCTAGTTTAACTTACTAGGATATTTGTTTGCAGATGGATTAAGTAGAAGAAAGTGCAGGGGGCTCTGTTGGTACTCTGTGTGTGGGTGATTTATCACCCGTGACTATACACACACACATACACATACCTACATATCTTTCTGAATAATGCTACACAGAGATGTCAGAAAACCAACTCTGTGTACAGACTCTGGAGGTACTTGTAAAATATGTTTATGTGAAAGTTTGTTCTGTGACAGACTTTTCTGATAGACGTGGTTACCACCTGATAGATCATCTTGAGACAAAGCATCTCATGGGACATGGCTTGCCTTGAGTTCTCACTTGTCTAAGTACTGAAAAGTTTGAGACACTGTTGAGAAATGAGATCAAAGAGGAGGATCTGAATCTCTATTCACTAAATATATGTGAGAAAATAAAAGCTGTCAGGCTGAACCAAAATAACATGCGCCTTTTCCCTGAAGGTGTCCACTGGTATATGCTCCATTGGAAATGACAGGCATAAGCCTTCCAGCAGGTGATAGTTTAGAGACTTGGGACAAAGATTGTACCTCATGTGCAGCAGCACCTCAGTGACCCTATCCATTCTGGATCTGACTAATCCCTTTTAAAATCCACTTACTTTATTGGTTTCTCAAATATTCTGCAGCAATGATTTCCACAGATTTTTTCATTACACATTTTGAAAACACTGTGAAAACACAACTCATTTTTTTGTAACATAGCTGCCTAGTGACTCATAAGCTCTCCACTGGTTCTTGTTTTATGAATTCTGCAAGTTTCTCATTTTATAGACCCCTGTCGCTGTAAATTTCACTCCCAGTCATCTCTTTTGCAAGCTAAAGAGCTAATTTTGTTTAGTTTGTCCTTGTAGTGGAAGTTGCCACATTCCTCTGATCATGCCTGTTGTGCACATGTTATCCTCTGTAGCTCCAGGGCACTTCCCAGCAGTGAAACAGAACTGCACATGTAGTATTCGGGATGCGGGAGCACCACACAGGTAGAGTATAATGTCATAACAATATTGCTATTATTTCTAACAAGTCCCAAAATCTGATTTGTCTTTTGATCACTGACCAGATGTCAGTACCCTGAGGGTACCACCAGCTCGGACTGTCTCTGCCCACCCCTTCAAGGGCTCCCCCTATTCTGACTCCATCCCAGGACACCATGGGTCTCCCCCAGCCTTCCCACAGGGAGCAGCCAACTCTCAGTGTTCTCTGTGAGCTGATTCTTTTGGAGACTGCCTACAATTACCCCAAGACCTCTTTCCTAGAGTGGTAGTAGCTAACTTAGTGACCGTGGTTACACTCAGAGTTGTTTCCTCTTCCCTCTATGTGTTATACTGCATGGATCTTAAGTAATTTGCCAGGTCTTAATTTTTTTTTCCCAAGCCTTTTTGGTAAAATTATAATCATTTGGCTTTTTTAGCAACACAAGTCATCACAGCTTCACTGTTTCTCTTGCAGTTCCTCAGTCATTTATAAACATACACCAAATAATTTTGTAACAGCCACCAGGTCAGACATTTCACTGGTTTCTCCCTTTCCCAAGTCTTGTCTCAGTCTCTCCTCAGGGGACCCACTATTTTCCTTTCACAGCTTAAGAAAAGAATGATTCACACCTTATTTTTCCTCTCCTCTGTGATCCAAGGAGTTTCATTGCTGGGAAGATTGAAATCTCACATCCCAGCAAAGAAAGAGGTAGCATTTTTGTGCTCATGAGGAACACAGGAGTATGTAGTTTTGCCTTTTAGCAGTATTGTTATTCCCTCTATGCAATTTAATTTAAGTAATACATTAGATCAAATATACATCTGAACATTGCTCATAATCCCAATTTAGACGTGCATTACAGAATTTAAGTAGCCAACAGAATTTGACAATGCTTGCAAAATTTCTTTAAAAGAATGAAAAAGGTTTCAACACTTAGGTAATCAATAGTAACATGAAAAATATTACTTCTTTCTTATATTTTTGTGCATACAGCCTTTTTCAAGTTTCACTGAAGCTGTGTGAAGATTATATCAATTCACATTCCCTGGTCTTTGACAAGTTTTCCAATACTTTCACGACTATTTTAGCAAAATTTTGTTTCAGGTATTTCCTCTGTCACGTATACTCTTATCTGAAAGAAAGAAATTAAATAGTTATGTCAACTGTCCTGTGGAGCATGATAAGATTAGACTTGGTTAGACTTGTTTCTAAAGATGCTTCAATGCTTTACAGATGATTTCTAAAGTTAACAAAAAACCTAACAAACAAAACACATCACAAACCAATATATCCTACAAGGTTTTCCAGGAATAACAAAATGTGTGAAGCATGACTGTGCAGACATGTGTGTGTGTGGACCCCTCTATGCTCCAGCTGCCCTGTATTTCTTGTTGGACTGGCAGCCCCTCAGAGTGAGGAAGAGCTCTTTTCTGGTTGCTGTCACTTGACAAGGGCCACAGCTTTGGGAATGTGTCCTTTGTCCAGCTGCGGACACAACACCTTGCTCTTAATTAATTTAAAATGATCAGTGGTTTAATGTCACTGGACAGAAGCAGCAGACTTTTCAGGCAGCCCAAATGGCTAGAAAATGGCTTTTTTTGCCGTTCAGCTTTGGCAATCCCATTAGCCCTGGAGCAACTGGGAGCACATGAGTTTTAGTTTAAATCAGCTGAAGTGAATTCCCTGTTTGTCCCCCCATCCTGGGTGCTGAATTGTGTGGCAGCATCACCCTGGAGAATACAGAAAAGCAGTTTCTCTTGGGATGAGACAAGGTAGGAAAATGCACTCAAGGAGAGCATCCATTGCCCTACCTGCTAAAGACAGCTGCATTTGGATCACAGGTAACACTACAGCTGACCCAAAGTAAAAGTCCCCCAAACCTGTACAGTGTCAACTTCAGGTCCTCAGCACCAAAGCACCATCTGGCTTTCCTGATGGGCTTCTGCTGGGCCACTTGCTACTGAACACAGCTACTGTAGTTCAAACCACCCAGGGACTACGATCTGCCCAGCTGCTGGTCCACTTAGCCTAGCATATGGGGAAAAAATAAGGCTAAAAATGCAACACTTTTCCTCTTAGTTGTGCCTTTAGGCAACAGAGAAAAATTACGTTAAGAAAGCCTGAAAACAGATGTTCTCCACCCCCTCATTCGGTACCATTTATAGAGTCCTGTTTACTCCTAATAGCTCTGCTCATGCACGTCAGCTTGCTGTAAGCAATTAAATCATAAAATGTATTTTAAATTAAATTGAGCTATGACAATCATTCCTTTTGGTATCCAGTGCTAATCACCTCTTAGAGAGTTTACACTGCCAATGGATGGAAAATATGTGTGTAATTTTGATAACACTTTTGCTGACAAAGTCATTTAACTGATGGCAGTGAAATCTAAGATTGGAAGTGAACCACGCCAGACAAAATAATTATTGCCCGCTGTAATTTCCACCCCCCCCAGCAAAGGCCACCTGCATTATTTATATGACCTATTAAACTGTGCAATTTTTGAAGAGTTTAGTTACATTTTCAGACTGGCCTATTTAAATCAAAATAGCATTTTTCTAACTCTGGATTATAAATGTCACATAAAATGTATTTTTATAATTTAAAATGAAAACTGTGAATGGCAGTTACCTAAAGTGAAGAAGGTAAACAGAGGTACAATAGGACTTAATGGCTTGGTTCTGTCTTTTCTTGATTATTTCTGTGTTTGGCTTGGATGGTCTGTCTGGTTTAAGGGGTATACTACACTACCTTTTTTAGCTCCACTTTTCCTGATGGGCTTTTAGGTGGTACAGTTTTGTCACATAATTTTATTAGACACTCATGTGAGAAGTGCTGCTCTGCATTGATACACAGTCCTCCTCACCTAACCTAAGTTTAATTTTACAGGGGTGTGGAGTTATTCAAAATAGGGCACTCTGCAGAGGTCTCATTTGCAAGGACAGTTACTGAGTCCACAGTAATAAAATGTGAAAGCAAATATTCACATCCTGCCCTGAGCTTACACTGTCATTCCTTACCATATTTAAAATGTCTGTTTTCTATTCTCCTTAGAGCATATTCCTAGAGTTGCTTCAATTTGGGCTTCTGTTTTTCACCTAAGATTGCTCTTGCCTTTTTTTTGTTCTGATGATGTCTCAGATATTCTTCCAATAGATACTTCAGCGATAAGAATTATTCTATGGGCAACAGGAGTAATACCATATTTTAGTTGCAACAGGTATAATAGCTTCATATTAAAGAGTCTTTTGATGATGTTACTTACATGGCTGCTATATAGAATTATTAAAATTTGTGGTGGCCATTTTCAAATGTGTTTCTCAAAACCAACTGCATCTAAATCTCATTGATACCATTCTCAGTGTGATTATTTTCTGTTACGATGGCTTTAATGTAGCCCAGAGGTGCTCAGCACTTTTGTAACAAAAGCCCATGGGTAAAGATGGATTTAAGAATCTTTTGTAAGCATCAGGGCCCTTCTGTTCCCTCATCAGTTATTTTATACATTATGAAGTTGAGTAAAAGGAAAGACTTGAGATACAAGCATGATTCAGTGAATATTGCAGCCAAGCCCAATCTGTCAATATATGCAAGAGAATGTTTCCAGTTTCATGGTTTAGATCATCAGTTATTTGTCACCGGAAAATTGATATGAAAAAGCAAGCAGAACATTTCCTGATTAAAGAGTATGGAACACAAAAAAAAAACCAAACCCAAAAAAACCCAAAACCCCAAAAGAAACAAACAAAAATCCACAACACAACAAACCAAAGCAAAAAAAACAACCAACCAAAAAACCCCACAACAACAACAAAAAACCCCCAAACCAAAAAAAAACCAAACCCCCCAAAACCCAAAGGAAAAACAATGATCGTTTTACTTTCTTTTATTAATGGACAATATTTTCTAAGGGCACATGACCCTTTGAGATACAGTGTGAGTTTTAAAGTGTTAAATCCAGATTACTTTATTTCAAAACTGACATCAGCTATGTTGGTGCATGCCTTGCCTACTGAAATCCTGTAACAAGCTCACAGGTCTCTGTGACTTGAGCACATGGATGACAATGATCCCTATGTGGCTGGGTAAACTCATCCCAGTAGTAATAAACAACAAAACAGAATCACAGTACTCATGGGTCACTACTGTGAAACTGAAACATAAAAGTATATGTTTTTTCAACCAGAAATATTTGTCCTCTACCTCTGAAAGTCTGGGTTTTTTGTAATCTGTCCACATCCAGACTCATGACCAGTGGAGATTTGTAGATCTCCTGTATGGGTTATGATGCCTGTTTATGAACAAGAAAGTAACTGAAATCGAAATAATTTGTTGGCTTTGGCCTTCTGCTTCACAGTAAAAATCAAATATGTGACATAGATGTCCAGGGATATTTTATATTTTATTTTCCATGTTCAGTCAATTTTATGGATCATCGAGGCATTTATCCTACAGTTTAGCTATACAGTACTCTGTCTTATCATCTTTCTAATGAGAATTGACTATTAATGTCTTCTTTTCATTTCCTTACTGTTGTACTACTTTTGTTTCATAATAGAAATTATCTGTGACCTGGTGGTCATGAACTTTCCCTAACTTTTTGAAGAACTGTAAAAAAAGCCCAACAGCTTCCAGTGGTTAAGAAACCAACTAGTTTGTCTTCATACACTGGTTAGTTTTAAAAATAATTTTAAGGCAGCTTCTAAGTGAGAACAGCTTTTTTTTTTTTTTTTTTTTTTTTTTTAAATTCATGCAGTATAATAGCATGAATTCACGATGGAAGACTATCTCTTAACTTCCTTGTCTTCTTGAGTTTAGACCTTTAACATAACTTTTTGGGGGTGTTTGCTTTTGTTGGGTTTATTCTGGTGTGCAGTAAACTAAGAGAAAGAGCAACTCATTGTATTATTGTAATTCATATAACTGAAAAATATAGGTTTTTCCTTGACTCAAAGGCAGTGTAACTTGTAAGAAATGGACAGCTGACATCTTTTCCGATCCTTGCTTAGCACTATATAAGTATTTTTAGGCACACAGATTCATTCATAGTGCAAATTAATTTGAATGACTGAGGCTGTAGCTGAGGACTTCAAAAATAACATTACAATAATCTTCATTTTCTAGTCAGACAAGAGGATGATTACCATTTGCAAACAGTAATGAAGCAATGATTTAATTATATGAAGGTATGATGGACTAAACTATTTGAAAATTATCATTATCTGCACTGCATATAGCTGTTCTTAATCTATATTTTGAATATATCTTCATTTAACCAGGATAAAAAAGCTGCCTAAAATGCCTTTTGACATAGAATATAACAAGATAGCAATCTCTGAAAAACTCATAATTCTCAGGGAAATTGTTAACCAATTATAAACATAACACAAAATATCAATGGCTATGATGTATTTTAAACACAATTATGATAATAAAGTATAATCAAATATGTGCAAGCAGTAGCAATTACTAGTGCATATCATTAAGCCATCTGCTAATTAATCCAAAGCAATAATATGGTTTATTTAATAAGTTCCAGCATCTCTCTTTGAAGATGTGTACAGAAAAATAAGTGGTTTATGTCTGATGAAGCAGGAAATGATTCTGTGTGACTAGAGCTTTGCTGTAATAATTTGGAACTTCTCAGATATTTTTACTTAGTTGTTGTCACTACTGCAATAATTTTATATATCGCCAGGCTACTGGAAGCAAAACCTGCAATGGGAGAAAAAGAATGTAGGAGCGGCCTTTGAATAGAAAACAGTTCATAATAGCCAACAAATTGATCACAGAAGAGAAGAGGTCATCTCCAAAGTCTGAAATGAGAGGAGAAACTCCTATTGATTTCAGGGGCCTGCATATGGGATGGGAACACTCAGTACCAACAGTTCTAAACTTGTTTAGTATTACTACAGAATTCAGTAGATTTATGTAACTGCTCCATCTGGCTAAATACCTTGTTGATAGTGTCTGGTATTTTAAGTATCTATCAAACATTTTTCCCTGTCATCCTAAAGTTTACTGCTACACATACAGAATGTGTTTTGCTTTTATCCTCTCATGTGAATATTTCTTGTAAGTTTCCGCATTTCCTCTGTTAAAAAAATCCATTCTGCCAAGTACAAAAGCCTATCCTGCAGTAATGAAATAAAATATTTAAAGTATATTATATAAATGTAGCATTCCCTAAAGATTTAGAAAACATCCTTCAAACTGCACATTAATACACCCCGTGCCAAGTCTGACACATCTTCTTTTTTTTCATAAAGATGTTGCAATTTAGTGCTTTATGAATTTTTGTAGTCCTTGAACTGCTACTTCTATAAATGATAATTTTGCAAGTTTTGTTTCAAAAAGGGCCAGCTTGTGCAAATCTTAGGGAGAAGGAGGATTAATTGATACTTCCAGCAACCAAGATAACAGTGCTTTTCTGGAGAAGGAAAGGGTGTGCTGTAAGAAGGCAGGGGGAGGAAAAGTCAACTTCCACTTCTCTGGAAGGAAATACTGGAGGATTTTATCACTTGGCAAGTGATATGCAGAAAATATCATCAGATAAAAGGCTGTGATCTGATCCACCAAATCATGTGAAACTCTACAGAAGAAAGTATGGTGCAAATAGAATGATATCAGAAAACATTGTAAAAGTAGAAGCATTTCATACAGATTGATAATAAGATTAAGTTAGCTAAATTAAAAAAAAAAAAAAAAAGGAGGAATCATTGAGATTTCTTAGCCCCTAATTTTTCAAATAAAGGAAAAGCATAATCTTGCATTTCTTCTTCATTTGGACAAAAGAGACTGAATAGTCAGGATTTCATGCTGAATTTAAAGGAAGGAGCATTTTGCAGTAGAAAAGGAGCTGATTTTACTTTCCTCATAGTGATGCATACTTCTGCTGCTTGAAAGGGCAGGTTGCCGAGTGGCCAGCTTATTAGATGCCACTGAGAGCTTCTGTGAAGTGTATCACTCCTAATCAATATACTACTTCAGCTGTTATTTTTAAATTGACTCGATTTGATCACAGGCATGGTCCCACCAAGGCCTGGTCTGTAGTATCAGGCTGTGAAACAGAGGTAGGCTGAGCCAAGACCCCAATGACCAGCTCACAGACCTTGCGCAAAACAGGTAGGACTTTTGGATTTGTCTGCTCATCTTGCTCAGCAACCTGGCTGCCACAGCAATCTCCTTTCAACAGTCATCAGACATTGAGGTTAGGCACATGCAGGTCTCAGTGCACAAGCCAAACAATCAGGATACTGGAGACATAGAGTCATAGAATCATCTAGGTTAGGAAAGACCTTCAAGATTATCAAGTCCTACCATTAACCCTACTCTCCATGTCCCCTGTTAAACCATTGGCCAAGCCAGGTTCTTGGTGGGTAACAATCTGGAGAAAACTCCTAGCTGGGTTTGCAAGAGTAGCCTCTCTGCACTTCCACTGATCTCCCTACTCCCCACCTCATTCCTCACCAAGCAATGACTTGCCTCCTGCAGCAGACAGAATAACTGCACAGCAGTGTGCCCAGGGGAGGACAATAACCCCTTGTTACTTTTCCCTTTTTTCCCTCTTTGTGAGTGAATAGTATGAGATTATGAAGTAAAATCACAAGCAGAACACACGCTGTTCATGAACATGACTTAAACATCATTATGTATGTTTATTGCTATTACTTAAACAAAACTTTCTGTCCAATCCTGAAGCATTCATAGTTATGTGAACCCATCTTTAAAACAAAAAGTAGGAGATAAGACAAATAGTTTAGAGACGTCAAATGAGCTTACCACAGAAGAATAAATGTAAGGTAGCACTTAAAGCAGGAAAAAACCTCAACTCTATATAATTATAACAAAAATAATTTCTCTTTGTTATTAAAAGAGGTCTAGGAATGATAAGAAACAGATATCAACCATTTGATATCTCAGTCAGAATAAATAATACCAGTGAAAATATGATTTTACTGATTTATGGGACTCAAAAAGACCTCAGCTTGTACAGTTCCCAGGGAAATCAAACAGGACATTTTTAAATTGCAGGTTACTTGATTTAAAAAAAATGACTTACCATTGGCATTTTATGCAAATGAAAAAATAGAGTTTATTCAGTAAATAAAGCTAAGACAAATTATTAAATGCAGCTACAATACGTTCATGGTTCTTCATGACAAAAATCTACAGACCCATGTAACTTAAATTATACATAAGAACTTTGACAAGAATCTAATGCAATGGAAGGATTTTTTGAGGGGGGAGAGGTAAATGAAAACCTTTTGTGCCATGAGCACAATTCAGACTTGAAAGCATACAAGCTTGACAATTTTTAAAGCCCAGTATATTATGCCTATCCAAGGCTTCAACTCTTCTAGGCCACTCACTGTTTTCTGTGTTGACATCTATAATAACCAGCTCAGGCAAGTCAGATACAACACATCATCAGTCAGCCTCCAAAATGGATAAATAAGTGTTTGGGTTTCTTGGTTCCCTAATGGATGTAGGCACATGTAGGAGTCTAATGTTTTGTCTTTGTTTTCCTCAGTAGTTCTAAAGAAATATCCTTGAAAACAGTGAAGGTACTTTTTGGGAGATGTTACTCGGTTGTAGAGAGGAGCCAATGATTAAATATGGATTTAGAGGCTCAGACACTTGGGGCACATTTGGGGCCTGTGAGCAGGTTTTGCACATTCCAAAGGCAGAAGCCAACTAGAGAATTTGTGTTTAAATTTGGGCTTTGGAGACAAGCTCTGCTCAGAGGAGGAAGGGAACGGGCTCTCTCTGTAGATGATTATATTGATTAGGGTGATAGTACTTATGAAAGAAACTTTCATGCCTCCTTTCATCTTTCCTGTGTCCTCCTCTTTCCCCAATTTCTCTTCTACTTTTAAAACATAACAATGGACAAATTTTTTTTTTTTTTAAATAAATTCTCCAGAGAGCCCAATATGCAGGCAAACATGCTCATATGCAAATCAGTTATATTACAAATGCTGTGCACTGTCTCCAAGACCCTATAAGAAATGAAGCATTTATGCCTCAGCAGGTATTACTCAGTTAAATATTCCAGTCTTTTTGTATTGTAACTGAAGTGAATTATGCAGAATTGTTGAGGGTGAGAAATGACCTTTAAGCCCATTAAGTAGAGGCTGATTGTTGCACAGCCTTCCAGGATAGTAACTAATTGCTTCCAAAGCAACCCTAGCTCTTCTACATTTTTTTTTTTATTATTAATCTTGTCGTTTTGCGAGTTACTTATCTTTTGATTAAAACTTTTGTTCCCTTTTTCAATTAACATTTTTTTTTTCATGTTCCATGTTTCTGCTTTAGTCCCATCATCCGTGCTATGATTAAAGATGATGCATTATCAACATTAACCTATCATATACATCATTTACCACTCAAGACACTTCTCTTGCCTTTTATATATGTCTTTTACACCTCTTTTTCCTTTTCGTTAAATGCTATGAATACATGAATATTCAGTTTGGCTCCATTTCTCTCTAAAAAAACCCCACAAATAACAAATTTTAGTCTACCACTTTTTTTCCTTTCAATGCTGCATTATCACCACTGGCAATGAAGAAAAGATAGGAACAGAAATTAGCTTTAAAAAGATTTTATGCTTGGTTGGAAAAAAGTCAGCATGCATTATATGATAGGCATTTTACTTCATTTTGAAAGTAATGGTTTGTTCCCTCATTTTTCCATGATTTTTTAACTCTCCAAAAAAGGAATTCAGGAATTTCAAACTCAGATCTATCCGCTCAGAAATATTTTGTAGCCCTCTGGTGTAACACCGGGTGGAGAAGGCACAAAGTATTTTGGGTGAGCTGAAGGAGGAAGGGAGAATGTAAACTGTGAGTAACTTGTAAGCTGTGATGGTGCCATGAAGCACCTTTCAGGACCCACTAGAGGAAGGGCAAGTCCAAGTTCATTTATCAACACTGATGGAAATAACTGTGCCAGCACCAGCCTGATCCACCAACATTTGTGTGGAAGGAAGGAGCAGGCTTTTTCTTCTTTCTTGCATGCTGAAACGTGACTGGCACAAGAATCCCTCTCCTACATTGAGTATTACCATATTCTGCCTGTATCCACAAAAAAACCTGTGGGTGCTATTTGAGCAGAAAAGCATTGCTTAGCATAAATGAATTTATAATTCCTCCTTGCCTGTGCTTGGTGAAACATGACAGGAGATGGTTCTGAAACAGCTTATAAAAGCTAATTCAGAAAGAGCCACCAGCATAGCACACTATTAACAGAATTTCATGTATGAAAACAGTGGAAAAAACCAAATGAATAAATACTTAAAGATGTCTAAATGAAGAGGAAGAAGTATACTCCATGGGCCTTTAAAAAGCATAAATACCTACAATCTGGCCTGCAGAGAAAAAAAACATTTCCAAAACCACTTGTCATTAGAGCTGCAGGTTCTGCAAATGTCTGGAAATACTTTAAATTTTATCTGGACTCATAAGTTTGTATGCTTTTTCACTGGGAACCATTTAATCTGATTTTAGATCTCTTGGTCAGATCACTGATTTAGAAATACTAGTATATGGAAAAGAGAACTTCTAGGTGTCATTACAAGCCACTGCATTTGCACCCTTTGTGACTGGGAATACTGTACTGCTGTGATGAGCAGGTCTTGGAAACTCCTGAATTCTGCAGGAGATAACTTCTTGTAATGGGTACACAGTGAGGCACCTACGAAAGATGCCCTCCTAGACTTGCTGTTTGTGAATAGAGAAGAACTTATGCAGGATGTGATGGTAGGTGGCTGTCTTGGTCACGAAAAGGTTAATTTTAAAATTTTCAATGCTACCTTGGTTTTCAAGAAAGCAAACTTGAAACTATTCAGGGAGCTATTCAGAAGAGTACCCTGGGAATCTGCTACTGAGGGCTTAGGAGTCCACAAGTGTTGGTCAGTTTTTAAAAACTACCTTTTAGGAGCACTGGAGCAATTCCACTGTGTCATAAGTCAAACAAACAGGGCAGAATAGCAGCTTAGCTGAACAGGGAACTCCTCATGGAGCTCAAGAGGAAAAAAAAATTGTATGATCTCTGGAAACAAGTTCAGGCTTCACAGTAAGGTTACAGAGCTGTGGTTTGTTGTCTTCAGAGAGAAGACATGAAAAAACAAAGCTCAATTACAGTTGAAAGTGCCCAGTGTTGTGTCAAATACCAAGGAGGGCTTTTCTGAGTATGTTAATAGCAGGAGGAGGTCTAAAGAAAACATTGGAGAGATATTTGTTGAATATGGTCACAGTGATGAAGGAAAGGCAGACATTTGATGGGGTTTTTTTCTCAGTTTTTAACAATACTGATGTTAGGCTGCCTGGTCCTGTGAGTAAGGGAGGACCATGAGTGTGGGAACAGTGACTTTCCATTTGTGGACACTGACACTGTAACGTACCAGCTGTATCAGCTGAATGTTCACAAGGCCTGATGGGATTCATCCCAGAGTTCTGAAGGAGCTAACAGATGCTAAGGCAGGACACCTCTCAATCATCTGCCAATGGTCTTGGGAGCCTGAGGAGGTCCTTGATGACTGGCAGCTACGCAATGTTATTTCAATCTACAAAAAGGGTGTGAAGGAAGACCCAGGGAACTACAGACCTGTTAGTCTAACCTCAGTTCCTGAAAAGATTATGGAGAAGATTATACTGGGTAGTATTGAAAGGCATTTAAAGAAAAATGCAATCAGGCACAATCAACATGGGTTCACAAAGGGAAAGCCTTGTTTAACTGGATTTAATTAAAGTTTTTGACACTGTCCCTCACAGCATCCTTCTGGACAAGTTGTCCAGTTGTGGAATGAGAAGGTTCATGGTGTGCTCGGTGAAAAACTGTCTAAAGGGCAGAGCTCAAAGGTTGTTTGGTGATGATACCAAACTGGGAGGTGCAGTTGACTCTCTTGAGGAACAAGAGGCCTTGCACAGAGGTCTAGATAGATTGGAACATTGGGCAATGATTAATAGGATTCTGCATCTAGTATAGAGTAACACAAGTATAAACTGGGAGAGAAGTGGCTGGAGAGAAGCCCTGCAAAAAGGGATCTGGGGGTGCTGGTCAATAGCAGGCTCACTAGGAGTCAGCAGTGTGTCCTGGTGCCAGGAAGGCAAACCACATCCCAGAGTGCATCCAACACAGCATAACCAGCTGCTGAAAAGAGGTGATTATCCTGCTGTATTCAGTGCTGCTGCAGCCTCACCTTGAGTACTGGGTGCAGGTCTGGGCCCCACAGTTTAAGAACGATATTCAGGCACTCAGATATGTCCAGAGGAGGGCAATAAAGCTGGTGAAATGGCTGGAAGGAATGACCTGTGAGGAGCAACTGAGGACTTGAGGCTTGTCTAGTTTGTAGAGAAGGAGGCTGAGGGGTGACTGCATTTCTCTCTAGAGCTTCCAGAGGAGGGGAAGTGGAGAGGGAGGTGCTGATCTCTTCTCCCTGGCATCCTGTGATAGGACATATAGGAATGTTTCAAAGATGCACCAGGGGAGGTTTGGACTGGATATTAGGAAGCATTTCTTTACCAGTAGAATCACAGAATCATCTAGGTTGGAAAAGACCCATGGGATAATCGTGTCCAACCATTCACCCTACTCTGCAAGTTCACCCCTAGACCATATCCCCCAACACACATCCAGGAATGATGATTCAACCACCTCCCTGGGCAGCCTATTCCAATATCCCACCACTCTTTTAATGAAGAAGTTTTTCCTAGTGTCTAGTCTAAACCTACCTTGTTTTAGGATGGTCAAACCCTGGAACAGGCTTCCTAGAGAGGTGGTTTATGCTTGAAGCCTGTCAGTGCTTAAGAGGCATTTGGACAATCCCCTTAATAACATGATTTAACTCTTGGTCAGCTCTGAATTGGTCAGGCAGTTGGACTAGATGATCACTGTAGGTCCTTTCCAACTGAAATAGTCTATTCTAGTCTAACCTACTCTAGTCTAGTCTCCCAGAAAGACCATACCAAGCTCTAAAGAGACATTAGTTAAATAACATCACTTCTGACTGAGGAAATATTTATACTGAAGCATTTGCTCTCCTGGGACATTTTGAGTTAAATCAGGACTATGAGTCCAGTGTTTGTTTTGGTCTGGAACAGCAGTTCTCACATTATGGTCTACCTTTTGCAATTAGACTCACTCTAATTTCAATCTTTATTTTTGTCAGTTCAAACAAAGTGTTTACCAGGTCCATGGTTTGATAACTATTAAGCTTTGTAAGAAGCTTTTATTAACTTAATTATTAAACTTCTACCAGAAGCTAAATTTTATAAAGTGTCTTTGGTTAAATTTTGGTTTTGGGAAAATATTCCGTCTTATTTAGCTTTGTTACTAGGTATTTTACACAAGGACACAATTCTTCAAAAGCAAGTGAGCAAGCCTTGCAGTTTCCCGGGGCACCTAGCTGCCATATCTAGCTTCTCACTAAAACAATATTTCATCATAAAAAATAGAGTAATATCCTACCAAACCAACTTTCACTTAGTCAAAAAGAGGATCACATTTCCTCACTGAAGTGAGAATAGTGCAGACAGTTTTCTTCTACAGCATCTGCCATTATTCCTCCTTATGTCCTCACCTCCTAAAATGAAAACATGTCTTTATGATATTTTCTAGATATATGTTTGGGCATAGTAGGTGTGAGTGTTTAAAAAGCATGATTCATATTAAAATGATATTCCCTGTATGACATCCAGCAATAACGTAAGACTGAGATGAGAATGAAAATAATCACCTACAAAAATGCTGCAGAGGGGTGTTAAAGGAAGTATTTACCACCATGCAGGGAACTTCAGCAAGATTAAAATAAGTTACAAATGGCTCAGAAGCCCTCCTGTGAATTCTGTTTTTATCAAATGCCACTTCTCGAGGTACAACATTGAGGACATATTTCAGTCTCTCTAAGCATACCTTTTCTATCTGCCAATATTAAATTCCATATGACGGCCTTTTCTTACCTCCTCATTAAATTGTTTTGTAATCCATTCATGTCTTCCAAGTATCGACTTTAAAAATCCTCCTGCTTTTGTCATCTGTAAGATTTGATGCACTCCATAGCAAATCAATTTCTAAATCACTAATATAAATGTTAAATAGAAAATAGCTCCAGGCAACCCCGTCTGTCATATTCTGCCAGGAGGATCCTTTATCATTTATTATGATCCTTCAGGGGCCCGCTTACTACCCATTAGTAATCCATTTTCCCTGACCAGTCTTCATATCTCCCTCATGACTTTTCTTGCTAGTTTCTTATGATCTATGTTTGGGAAAGTGCTGCTAATATATATGCAAATCCACTTCACACTGTTAACCTGTTAACCATATCAGATAAAGTTCCCATTAATCTCTATGATATGTTTCCTGTTCCATGCGGACCCCAGCTAACAACTTTTGCCTTCAAATACTTCACTATATTCTGTAAGCATTCAGACAATATTGAAAGTTGGTAACACCTGATTTCTTAGCCTTTGTCAAAACAACTGGGTTGGTCCTCTAGATTTTGGTAACAGCATGGTTTCTTGTTACTCAATATGGAAGATCAGAGACTACTAACAGGCAGCTCAAGTAATTCCTTTTCTAAATCAAAGTGATTTCACCTTCTATGTTTCTCAGCTGCATCATACTTTCTAACTTGCTACAGGTGCTTCTTATACCATCATGTTCCAGGAAACAATAAGAATCAGCTAAGTGTTCTATTTCTCTCAACAACTGCAGAGATCAGGCATGTGAAGTAGGCGTTTAATTATCCTGCCATTATCCCATCACTACAAAATGATTGCTTTATCATTTTAGCGGGAAAGTATAGTCCTAGCATCTTACAAATACTCATTACTCTTATTTCTCTTGCCAGCTATATTGGCTTTCAGTATCTTCAAAAGCACTGTATAGGGGGTGAAGAAAATAGCCATATCAACTGCTTTGGGATGTTCAAGAACTCAAGATCAATTTCTAAAACAACATAGAGTATTTTACTTGTATTATTGAAGCAACAACCAACATTCTCTAGCTAAGTTGAAGAGACATTTGCACAGGTATGGAAGTATTCGGTGGGTTTGCATAATGGAAGCAGGAGGCAGCTGGAACAGGTTGGTCCTACAGTATGTGCTAAGGTGGGTTTCCTGCTGGGACAGGTAAGCACCAGTCAGCTGCACTGTGACAAGTGTAACATGTCCAGACAGCCTGGGGTACGATGCTGCACTAGCTCTAGAGAGGAGGAGTGAGAGACTATGTGCAGGTGCAAGAATGGGATATCTTTTCATGGAATGAAGAAAGGATTTATTTCTTCCTTCAAGCCCATGAGAGATTTGCTTCAGATTATGATAGCTCAAGACTCAAAGGACAATTGAGCAGCAGACTGACTGTTGGGGTGATGTGGCCCTGGAAGAGGGAAGGGAATAGCTAAATGAACAACTCCTCCCTGTCCAAAGCCAATAAGGATGCAAAGATTTTTCTGCAGTGAGTAAATGTGTGTACAATTATCCCCACTTCCTCTTCCTACATATAGTTATAGCACCTCTTTCTGGTACTATAACATATGCTTATTTGAAGTATAGTACAGCTGTTATTTTAAGAAGAAAAGCTGTTTAACTGGGTAATTAAACAGAATATTGTTTCTATCACTTATAGAAGCTTTTTTAATATTTGATGGAAATGAAGGCAAGTCACAATATGAGTAATCTCTAGCCAAATTGGTGCATACTTACTCCTTAGTAAGAAAAGCTGGATGATTTTTCAAGAACTTATTGAAATCTCAGGAGTTAACCATATTGTTGTGCAGTAAGGCTGGGAAATTTGGCAGAAGCTATGCTTGGCTAAGCAGTCCGCTTCCTATTGAACTAAAACACACAAAAAATCAACCATACAAGAGGTAGAAAAAGGTAGAGACAACATTATAAAAAGGATTTAAAAAGCATTGCATGGGTACTTTGGAATGAAACCACGATGGCCAGAGCCTGCCAGGAGCTAAGATGGGTAAGGGACATTTAGCACAACAATAATGGACTTTACAGCAATACTATCTGCAAAAGGAAACTCAGGAAAAAATAAGGATTCACTGATGGCTGGAGGGGGCAACCATGACCTATGTGGAAAATATTAAAGCATTGAATGCCCACTTACATTGGTAAGCAAAGCCTCATCCCAGACCTTTGTGTTTACCAGCACTGTCTGAGAAGAGGAAGTGCAGAAACCAGCGGGGGAACAACAGGTTAGAGATTCTTTAGAGAATCTGAACTCATTCTGATCCATAGAGATAAAGGGATTCGCATAAGGATGCTGGCAGAGCTTGTGGATGTGATGGTGATTTTATTATCATCATCTGTGAAAACCAGTGGCAAAGAGGGCAGGTCTCTGTGGAATAAAAGCTAACACTATGCTTGTTTTCAGAAAAGGCAAGATGGAAGACCCAGTGAGCTGTAGGTCAGTCAGTCTCATTTTGGTCCCTGGAAAAATCATGGAACACATTCGCTTGAAATCTATTTCCAAGGATGTGAAGGACAAGAAGGTAATTAGGAATAGTCAACACAGATATACCAAGGACAAATCTTGTTTAACCAACCTGATGGCCTTCTATAAAAAATAATTGGTGATGTGTATAAGGAGAGAGCAGTGATTTTAATAAACATTGATTTCAATGAGTCTTTTAACACTGTATCTCACAATATTCTCTTTTGCAAAGTCAGGAGGTGTGAATGGGACAAATGGGCTTCTACAAACCTGTCTGGGCTGGTGGGTATGGAAGATAGTGATCAGTGGCTTGATGTCTGTCTGGCAGAGGATGATGAGCAGAGTAGTCTTGTACGCTGTACAGAAACACTGGGGTCCACATTTTTCATTGTCTTCATCAGTGACCTGGATGTTGACACACAAAGCATCCTCAGCAAGTTAACAGATTAGGAACAGTGACTGACACAGTGAATGGTAGTTTCATCCTAGAAAGCCCTTGGAAAATTTGAGAACTGGGCCAAAAGACACCTCATGAAGTGCACTAAGAAGTTCAAAGGTCTTCACCTAGGATGGGAGGAGACATGAAGGGCTGGCTAGCAGCCCTGCTGAAAAGGACCCAAAACACCCTGCTGAAAAGGTCATCACAGTGGACTCCTGAGTGAGTAAGAGCCAAGAACATGCACTTATCACAAATTAATGAAACTGTGTAATGAGTATCATTAGGGGGGATCATGCAGGCTGAAGATCTTCAGCAGGCTGAAGAAAATTAGTATCCCCCTTAGTCCCAGTGAAGCCACCTCTACAATACTGGGTTCAGTTTTGGTTCTCTTATTTCAAAAGACATGGTGAGGAAACTGGACAGTGTTCAGCAGTGGGTTGTCAAGATCTTCAGGGACCTAGGACATGTGACCTACATAGACAGTTTGAGGTAATTTGGTTTATTATGTTTGCTGAATAGGAGGCTAAGAGGCATTCTAATTGCAGCCTACAAAACTTGGAGAGTAGTTAACAAAGATAGTGGAATTGATGTATTTTCGGTAGTACAAGACGGTACGGAGAGATTCTGTGATCACAGATTGTGGCTTGGTAGGTTTGGTGTGAATATTAGGAAAACCTGCTTGACCAGAAGGATGGAGCAACACTGGAATGGGGGCCTGTTTTCTTCCTTGGAGATTCTCAAGATTTGACTAGACATTTTGGGAATAGGAACTGGTTTGAGTGGGAGGTTGGACTAGGAGACTTTTAGAGATACCTTTCAATCAAAAATTCCATGAAGAAAATTGCTTATGGCTATGACTTTTGTGTATGTATATTACAGGAAACTGCAACATAATGGCAACAGTGATCTCTGGATTAAGCAGATGTTTAACTTCTACTCTCTCTTTCCTCATGTTACGTAGTAGTTTTGGGGGTCTGAAAATCTGAAGAGATCATGGCAGATGGGTCCTGGGTCTTGAACAGCCCCATCTTAAGAGAAACAGGTTAGAAGTCTTGGCCTCATACAAGCAAATGTCAAAACTCACTTAAAAATATTTTTTACATAGACATATGCAAATAAATCTAACAAAAAATGGAGGAACTAAAAGCTGACAAGACGTGGAAAGACAGACTCCCTATTAGCACATGGAAGAAGATGGCTTCAAATATTGTCTGCATTTGTCAGAATATGAAGGAAAGATACAGAGTATTTGCCCCATGTAACAGTCATAGGAAGGTCTTGGTCATCTGTATAGTACGTGAAGGAAAAATGACAGACAGTAGACAGAAACTCTCTCCTGGAAGATAATGATTTAGCTTGAGGTGTTCACTCTTACATTGTTACTGCTGCTGCTGACAATAATATTTTGTGAATGCAAAGCTGTTGGTGTTGAGGGAACTGCAGTCGATGCAGCATGTTGTAGCACCTTTCCAGAGTGACTACAGTTTGCATATCTCATGGCAATTTACCTGTCCTCTGCACCCCCCCACAGAGTAGATTAAAATTTTTCTGTTTGTTCTGAATGTGGTCAGTGCTTCGAGTGAGTAGGTGTCCAAATGTACATCTCCAATACATGTGGAGGAAATTGAGATGATTTCTAAACTCGCTATACAACAGTTACCAATTAAGCTAGATGAGAATAAGGAAAATTAGCTCATGTGGAGATATGTGATATGGCAGCTAGATTAATTCAACTTCCTAAACTCCCTCAAGAACTGATAGATTATGCTGTGGTTTAGACCCACAACATAGCCCCTGAATGTCCACAATTCCAGTGGAGAGCTCTGGTAACCAAGGACTGACCTGTGATATGACTTCAGCCTTAGCTCAGGATTTCCAGTATGCAAACTACCAGGTATTTTCAAGCTGATCAATGTATTAAACACTGAGTTATTCTAAAAATTACTATGGATGAAATAATCAATAATGAATACAAGATGAGGACCCCATCAGATGAAAAAGTATCATTCACCAGTGATCAAATCTCACTGCAGCTGCATTCAAATTGCATAACTCAACACGAGGCATACTGTTGTGAGGAGGAAATCACTGGGAGCTTGTCAGGCTTCAATTGGTTTGAAACATTCTCCTGGGAAGGACAGGTTGCTATAATCCTGAATTTATAACATTGCAATCAACAATAGTGTGACAACTATTGTTGTAACATCACCTCTGGGGAGAAAAAATGTAAACATATCTCAATCATGCTGTTTAAATTTAAAAGGAGAGTAAAGATATGAAATACAGAAATATGTCTCTGACTATGGCATAATGGGTGATTGATGAGTAATATTAGTCTAAGGCTCAAATTCAGATGAAGAAAAAAAACTTTTCAAAATGATACTGTAATAGGTGAATGACTAGGTCTTAAATCAAATGTGTGTTATTTATAGGGAGATTGACCATCCTAGCCTTGGCAATCACATATGCTTTCTTTGTGGGACTGTCAGGAGGGAAAGCAGAAGAAAATTAGAAGTTGCACTTCAGGTTTCTGGTCTGCCTTCACTGTCATTCCACAGAATGATTTCCAAAGCAGTTGCCAAACTGAGAAGGGAACTGCAGATATGTGGAGTTCAAATTACTTTAAGACCACAAGCCGCAAGTATAGTTACATCAGTATAATGCACACCAGTAATAGTGTTGGCTAATAATCCATGTTCTATGCAAGGATTTTCCCCCTTTAGGATTTGGTTTGGACCCAATGAAAAATGGAGCTGTGTTGCCTCCTACTGGCTTTGTTTGTATCTCTTAGTCTTATCTGTCTTGCCTCAGGAAAGTTTCCCGGAGATCTTGGAAATAACTAGTGCTGATGCAACGAAGGTAAAGGCTGCCTCCGATTAGATCTCTGATATGAAGACTAGGAGCTATTTAAATTTAAAAGAAACTGAAAGAGATGAAAGTGGTGACTCACAAATACATGTCCAACAGGATCCATGCGTGCATTTTAGCTTACAATTCTGCTTACTGAATGGATAAGGATGTTTTTAGACAAGTTACTTCATTTGATGTTATAGCAAAAGAGAATATGTTTTTTACACTGTTATTACTCTAACATCCAAAAAGGTCTTTTGATTCCGATGTTGATCTGATTCAAAACTAAAAAAAGCACAATCAGAAGAATAATTCCTTTTTCTGGTAATACCTCTTTTCCACAGGCTGTAAATTGTACCAGACATATTTTTAAATTGCTCTTGGGATGAAGAGCATGATAAGTCACTATGTTTGTTGTAAGAATTTATGTTTCAATACTACCACATAAAACTGTCCTTCTCATGCAATCTAGAGAGGAGACTAAAATCGATATGTTCAAAATATTTAACAAAATATATCTCTTATTATTTAGGAAAAAAAAAAATCTGTGTTGGTTCTCCTGTTAAAATTATAGCTTTTAATAAAAGGATTGATCTAATAATTGCAACAGATCTGCCATGTACTGGTTGTTGTTGGAGGTCCTCTTTTGGCCACTGTGTTAGGTAGGATCATCCCTGAATAGGTATTGCACAATTTTTCAGTTTTCTTGGCACAGTTGCTGATTTGGGATTACTAGGCATATTCTTGGACATTGCATTGTCAGCCCAGCAGTGATACACCAGTCAGTTCTGTAATTTAAACACACTCTCTTCAAAGGTCTAACTGTTCATCCCATTTCAAATTCTCTCCTCAAAGACAATTTTCATTCAGATGCTTAACACACTTCAGCACACAATCATTACATTTAACCTTGAACTATTTGTCCCTGAGGAAAACTCAAGAAAGCCATTGTGGACAATACTAGATTTGAATTTATATAAATGTGTAGCATGAAGTAGAAACTATATAGCAACCATATAGATAGGTTTAAGACTATTCAAACCATTGTAAGCTTAACAAGCAGAATTACTATGTAATATTTTTTGCTGATAATTCAAAGGAAGCACAGTCAGTAGGACTGGATGGAAATATTCAGGACACAGAGCAAGCAAATTTCATATCTAACAGCTGCCATGCAGAAGGAAAGGACTTGTATTGGGAACTTGAAATGCACAAAAAAAGTGAACAAGAATCAATAAGGGAAATCACAGCACAGGTGTACAAGCAACTATAACACTCCTTGCCTGAGCTGAAAAGATGAAAGGAAAAGCTACTAATTCCTAATCTATCTTTTTGAACTCATTCAAACTCTGGTGGACACAAATGACAGAGTAATATGAAATTTACAAGTGCTAGGCAGAAACTGAACAAGTTTCTAGCCCAGAAAGAAAAAGGACAAAGCCCAAACAAGTATAAAATGCCTGTAGAGTTTGGTACTGAAATTTCTCTGAAGTTTCTCTTGGGGTCTAGTTCCAACTTTTGTGAAAAAATGACTTTCATTATAGCTAATATTTCTTTAGGAACATGATAAAATACTTTACAGGTCAAAGAGTCTAGGCAAACAAAGTTGAAGTGACTCCTAGGCTAACATTAGCTTATTTGCCAGCAACAAAAATTATATTTTTGTTATGGAACACCCCCACCCTTTTTTTTTTTTTTCTTGGAGAAGGAACAAAAATATTTTTAAATGCATGTATGAAACAAAAGTACGTAGATGTTCTTCATCAGACTCATTGATAAGGTATTCTAAACAAAAGTTACTTCAAATGAACATTTTACAGCACCTGTTAAAATGGTTACTTGATTTTAACAGCAGATTCTGAGCACTCTGTCAGCAAAAATAACTTATACTATTACTAAACAGTGCCTAGAAAATTGCTCCAGTTTCTTCTAGTTTGGATTTTGTTTTACATAGAGCAAACATTATGTTGCAAATGGGTAAAGTTTCTGGCTGGCTGCTGTCTAGAATGGATTGTGTTAGGAAGTGTATTGTATTACACCATTCACATTGTGTCAATAACCGTATAGAATGAGCATTGTCCTTTAGATGTTTTCTATAGTATTTTTTGAACTATTTAGTGTAGTTCTCATACCACCAGTATAAAGAAGATATTTAAGTTACTGATGCCATTTGTTTCTCTTTTTTTGACAAAACCCTTATAGTCCTTATAAAATAAAACAAAAAAAAAAGCCCCAAAACCATAGAAAAGTATTACTGACATATTCGAGGACACATGGTTTTGGAAGCATTATTTTAATCCCCAGAAAGTTATTTAATAAAAATGGATTTTTCTACCTCAAGTAGATATTTGAAAAAAGACCTTCTCATAAATATTGGATATAGAAATGCCCTTACAGTAACAACTGCCAAAACTCTGTCTTAAGTAATAACAAACTTAATAAAGTTCACCTTTGGTTATTGATGTTATTCTCCCTCTAATTTTTTACTAAATGCCAGCTACTAATGGCATAATTATGTGTGCCCCTACCTTACTTCTATAAATATCTACATTCTTCCCTGTAGAATGCCACCAGAATTGCACCAGATGTGTGACACAATGCCCTTTAGATGCAGATTTTACAGTTTAAGGTAAAGTAACTGATCCTCCAAAGACATACCCACTCCATTTGCTTTTGTTCACTCTAATTCCACCGAGGTCAATGGAACGTAAATGCATATACATCTTTGGAGGGTCAAATATACTACTAGCTGAATTAAATGACCAATAACTGATGCTCAGAAAAGTGAAATCAGGCCAGTAGGCCTGGTTTACTGGAAAAGTCAAATTGCCCATTATCCAGACACACCTGGTAAATATCAAAATACCAAATGCTTAATGCACTACTGTGTTACGCCAGGTTTATGTCAGGGAAACCCTATATGACTAAGCAGGGGCCTAAGCAGGGGCCTTTATAGGCCCACGGGGCTAAGGGTCAAATTCCAACCCTCGGGAGTCCCTTCCCTCTTAAACACAACTTTTAAAACATATTTATTGATTTATTTCCTACTTTAATGTCCAGACACCTTTGAAGTCATCCCAAACATGTAAAAGGAATTCAAATCTCATTTACTCGAAAGGGAAATGAATCTTAAGCTTCCAGTCTCTAATATTCAGAAAATCTTTAATAGGTACTGAGAAAACAGGAGAGAGGGACCAGCTCTTCCTTCCTGAGAGCAGAGGAAGTCCTGCCTCATTCTTAAAAACAAGGGTTTAGACAGCTATCTTGACAAGATTGGTTTTGGCTTGTGAGCCCTTTGTGAACAGAAATACTTTGTGACTGCCACATCCAGAAGTCAGAAAATAAGAGATTTAGAAGATCCGTGGTTTTTTGTGTGGTTTTTTTTTTTTTTTTTTTTTTTTTTCCCCCAGTTTTTCCTACAGATGCCTGTGTGCCATCCTAATGCTGATTTTCTTTCAGGCTCCTGGTTGCCATATGCCCTGTTCATACAGTGCCCACCCCCTCAGACTTCACCTGTAGTGTGTGAGAATTATCTAGCTATAGCAATGCCATGGTATTGAACTTGTTAAACACATTTGAAATAATCTGATATTGGTGAATTCCTGAATGCTATACAAATATTTTCATTTTTAGAAATTGGGTTGTTCCCTAGAAATGTTAGTCCCTTTCATACCTAACAATTTTTTTAGGACAGGTCAAACATCTGTGTTTTCTAGGAAAGGAAAGAAGTCCCCTTGTTTTATGGTATTAATTGCATCAAATGTACAGTGACTTGTAGCTTTTTTCCTTCTGACTTATTTATTTTGTTATCCAGATATTCCTCATTCTCCCTTTGGGCAATTCCTATTACAAATAAAATTATTGTTCTGTAGTGTTAAAGCCACAGTCTGCCAACATGTAGTAAAATGTCACTGACTGCAGTTGCTATTATATGGAGCCTTTCCCAAGGCTACGGATCTGGCAAGCTTAACTAATGTAAATCTTATCCACTGCAATTAACAGAAGTAACGTTTGCAGGTCTGAGCTCACAATGTTATGTTTTATAGCCCTGTGAGCAGCATTTCTAGGCTTTCCTCAAGTATTTTCCTCCAAAGTGTGTACACCCCTTTAGGAACCATTTCCCTGACATGTAGTCTTACCCCAGATTTTGTATAGTCCCATAATGAAATAGAATATGGAAAGAGATTTAGGATTGAGTTTGCCTAGCTAACATACAAAAGTCATCTGGCAGCTGGGGCTCCATGGGGAAGGATGTAGGCAGGAAAAAACACTGTCTGGTTCGTAATGAATGTTTTTGAAATCCTCATGAGCATAGGTACTTACTGACAAGCTCAGCAACCAATGTATCTTATTATGAAAATGTTTTCTCCCCCCCCGCCCAGTACCTGCTTTTAAGCATCCATCAGTAATATTGCACATAATCAATAGCAGTTAATCTTATCAGGTCACAACAGATTAAGATATATTTTGCAATAGAAATTATTATTTAAATGTTATTAAGTAGCATTAGCTCTATGGTAACAAGCAATGGCACATTCTGTATAAACAGATAAGCCTGCTCTTCCTACGCCTGTATCTGGGGTGCTGTGCTGAGGTTGTTCTCAGAGGGAGAAGGATGTGATTACTGAGATAAAACAAAATCACACGTTACAGTCATTATGGGGAAGAGGGAGGGACAGTGTTAAATGTATTTAAACTGCAGGAGGTTAAAACAGAGTGTGCCAAAAATCTCTGAACATGTCAGGATTAATAACAGCTGGAAGCATGAGCAGAGCTGACTCTCCATTCCTAATGCACAGTTCAGCATTTAAGGTGTCAGGATGCTGAGCTTATCCCAGACGTATCAAGCTTTTTCATTCTATTACAACACCCCTCCCGTGTAATGGGTATCACGGATGAGAAAGAGGGTACACAAATGCTAAATAATAAATTAATTTCTTACCTCTGGTGTAGCCAAGGAGAAATGTTTCAATACACTGGGTTATGACTTCACACTCTTGAGGAATAACTAAGGGGTAGCCATTAAGAAGAAATCAATTAAAAGAAATCCTAATCCAGGGTCACACTCTTAATGAAATGATATGCGAGAACAGGAAACTCAGGAAAAACACATGGCTTTCAAATAAAAACAGTGCTTTTGAATGAAGCCTCCTGCAATAAGATCAGAAAGCAAGTCCTTTAGATCCATGAGGTGTAAAATCAGAGGGAAGTGGCATGTGAGCGACACTGACTGATTGCATTTCAAGCTGCATTTGAAGTGAGGACCTTCAACACTAAAATGTATGCGTATCCTACTCCAAACATTCAAATTCTGCTAATCTGCATGATGGTATGTTTTCATCTTTTGACAGCCAGTAGGGCCACTTCTTTGATGGTGTTTATACAGCTCTTATATGGGTAAGGCAGCCTATTCTAAGCATTTTAAAGCCCTCAGTGTTATGTTAATGAGCAAAGTTTTACTATAAATGCTTGCTTGGGTTATGAACTCTAACAGAATGAACTAAAAGGAATACCATCCATAGCTGGTATACATTAATATCTTTTAATGGATGTATGCTAGAAGAGGATGAAACCTTCCATTTTCTGTCAGGCTTCTTAGATCTTTGTATCAATTGCACTATCAGTGGAAGTTGTTATGACAGCTGCTTACACGATCAGTATCCTGTCCAGAGGTAAGAAGCAGAGTTTCTGACAATATAATATTAATTGCTCTAATTAATACTATTTATTACATAAAAATCTCAATTACTTTATTATTATAACTATTCTATGAGAGAAAGACTGAGTCACAGTTTGACAGAACATCTTGCCCTGAGATTAGGCAGAGGGTCTGCAGCAGATTTAAAAATGCACCCTAATGTCTGACCCAGTCCATGGTCCCTGTAGTGACTTAAACTGACAGCATGCTGGAGTCAGCCTTAACCAGATCCTAAGCCTAGAATTTAGTAATGAGAATAAAATCAGAAAAATGTTTGAATTCTACCCCACCAAATGCATGATTAAATGCCATAAAAATAGCAAATGCAATAGAGGCGTTTGTAGCTGAAATGCTATGTTTTGTTTTACAAGGAAGGACACAGACTTAATCTGCTAATTGTGCATGGGCCAAGCAGTCATCAGCCTTTAATTTGTATGACATAGTGGTGTAAAACTTTCTATCTTTTCTGTAGCCAATCAGTCGGGTTAGATGTGATGCAGGCTATATATGGTTACCCTAGTGAGAATAAATCCTGTAAATTATTTTGGAATAAAAACAGTAAAAGAATGATGAGATTTTTCCCACAAGACAAGCCAGATACTTAAGGGTTTTCCTTCAAGCCAAATTACATTCTGTAATGAAGCACAACTCAAAGCCAGAGCCAACACAAAATCAGTCACAAAACTAAGACCGAAACTGTGACTAATTAACAGCTGGATGGAGTGCAGCTGATCATACGGGTTTGCCATCAGGATGTCACTGTCTCAGTGGAAACTAGGTGGTCAGTGGAGACTGGATCTCAGACTTACAGGGCACTACTGGGGATGCTTGTCAGTTCAGGAAAAAAAGCCATCACACCGCAGTGTTTGTTTTAAGGGTTGGCTGTCACTGCAAGCTACACTCGGGAGGGGAAAGAGGGAAAAGAGGAAAGATACAATAGCATATGCTGTCACTGTATCATTTCTAGCCAGGTCAAGGCAAAAAATCTTGCTTCCTACCTTGATAAACCATTAGTAATAGGTCAGGAGTCAGCTGCCTCCCTTATCAGCACCAGGAGCTTAAATGTCAATGATTAAATGTTTCCATGGAGATCCCCTGAGCTTCACTAATGTGAGCGCATTATTTACACCCACACTCTGCCAGAGAAATGGTAATGACAGTGCATTTTGTTGTGCCCCAGCATATCTGAAACAAGCTGTGCAGCTGGACTCTGAAACAGCATCTCAGAGCACAAAGCCAGATTTCAGGGATGTGAGAGACACCTGTTCATCTGAGTTTGAGAAACGTCTCTTGCTGGAAAGAAGCATCCAGCATTTTTAGCATTACATTCTGGACAGATGACTCCAGTGCAGGGAGTCTCTCCCAGATGCTCAGTATTAACAAATTAATTCTTGCAGGAGGCTGCAGTAGGTAGTACATCAACTGTGTGACCTACATAGACTGTGCACAGTTTAGTTGTTAATATATTTCAGCTGGGGAAAGAGCAGATAAATTCATGATCAGACAAGGCAGGGAATGTCTTGTTTGTTCCAGATTGGTTCAGCCTGATTCAAGCTGATTATCTCATAGGGGAGTCACTCCAGAGTGACTTTCTCCATCATATTAATTACTGAAGACTGAAAATTATTGGTGCTTTTTCAATGAATACTTCATCAGCCATATAAATAAACTATTTCTCACTCTTTTCCATAATGATGCAAATCACCAAGTTATGATGACATGTCTGTAAGTGAATTCTGATGTCATGTACACAACATTTGTATAGCATGTCCCTGGATATTTACTTTCCATCTATGGTGATGTGGAATGAATAAATTTTTAGGCAAAACAGAAAGAAGTGCCATGGGCCTTGCTAGAGCACCTGAGTCCAAGCTCAAGGTGGCTGGCAAAATATTTTGTTAGGTAATCTAATCAAATAATCTGATGTATGGTAATCTGCTAGAATACACAACTGTGTATTTTAAAGTGGTATGGGCAATAATAAACTATACACTTTTTCCATTAAAGAAACCTTCATAGTGAAATCAGCCTTGGACACTGTTGTGCAGATAAGGTAAGTCCTTCCATGGGCTGTCCTTTTTCCCTCTTGAGATGCAAAAACCACTGGAAAATATAATTGGCAAATGTATATGAAGTTTATATCAAGTCAGAATCACTAAGCATAATCATAAGCATCTTAGATTCCCATCTCCTCCACTAGAAGTGGCTTCCATATAAAGGGACTCAGCCCCAGAGCCACACAGTCTTCTCCTAGTCCCTGGACTTCTTGTCTTAAAACATGGAGTACATTCCAGGCTTTTCTGTTGTTGCAGTAGAGACTAGATAAAAATTTCCCTTTCCTTCCCAGACACCACACTCAATCCCTAGAGGAAGCAGAGGGTTTTTTTTTTTTTTTTAGGGGGGGGAGGGGGGTTGGAGAGAGAATAGGGATTTCTAGCTTGGTGTAGGCAGGGCCAGAGAATGGAGCAGGACCTGCTGGAGCACTGGAAGCTGACAGATGTGTGTGTGTGTCCTGAGTGCTGGATGCTCAGCAAGGCTCCAATGTGCTGAGATTTTTTCCTTGATTTAGAGAAGAGGCTGGATCTAGACCTGGATCTTTACTGAGCAGCTGGGTTGTAGCCATGCTTTTGCAATACTATTCCTGGAATTACCACTTTGTATGATGGCTTTTCTGGGAAGATAGCACAGCACTACTAACTCTGATTTACTGTACAGTTTAAATTAAAGCCTTCCTTGGAAATGTGGCAGATACATAGGACGATGCAAAAATCTTCTTTTTATCTAATCTGTTAAACCTATTTGATTATCATTTTGGAAAAGAAAAACATTGTTAATGAGGGCTGGTTTCTGGATATAGAAAGGCCTGTATGATCAAATTCATAAAAAATCCAGACTTAGAGTGATTGTTGCTGATCTTGTTTCAGAAATGCTACGCTTTAAACAAATGCAAGACATATAAAAAAAATTTGATTCACAGTGAATTTAAGAAGAAGATTTTTCTGTTATCAGTAATACTAATGAACTTACCAGCTACAGAGTAGATTTTTGATGTGGGCATCCTTTTCAATGCCAAACTAGAAAAAAATCTGGCTTATTAAACATTGAAAAAGAAAAGGTAGCAATGGGAATCTGAGTATTTTAAATAGGAAGATGAGCTTGTTGCTTCTTGGTCACTAGTTTTATTCTGGTTCAGGCTAGAAAAAAGAGTAAGCTACCCGCATTTCATGGATGCAAGTGGAGGTAGGTCTCTCAGTCTAGAAGGTAGTGGGCCACTGTCCACAAATATAAAAGGGTTGTTGGTAGTTCCTATCAATCACTACATAAAGCTGAAATCTCCATAGAGAAATGTCTGTCTGAATGTGTGAGAATCCAGCGGATCTATGAGACACAAACTTAGGTCGTTGAAATCTTGTTCAGTACATTGAAGAAATCTATAGTGTTGTTTCCTAAGTTGTTGTTCTTCAGAGTCTTGGACCTTCTCACCTCAGTTGAGTCTGATCCAGCTGATCAGGCAGTTCACATGCACTTGGTAATGGGATCTGCAGAAACCCAGAGGTGGAGCAAGAAAATGCTTAATCTAACTGCAATCAGCTCACTTTTGATGTATCCTGGCTGGAGGTCAGTCATGCCATATAAGCAGAGACCACACACAGGCTTCATTCAAAATTAGTTTGGGTCCAGCTGGGTAATTAGCTTATGGCTGATAAGTAATGCTGCTTGATGTACTCTAATGTACCTGACAGACGTATCACATTCTCAGAATCAGGAGTACTGAATATTAGGAAGTGCGTAAAGGGCATCTCTTTCCACAGGTCCCCTGCTTGTCTCCCCTACCCCTGTACTCATGCTAACATCTTTATATTATATTTTAGTCATGACCACCAGTGGTGTGAAGGACATATGTTATCTAACCTGTATAAAAATTAAGGACAAAGCACTAAGTGCAGCAGGAAAAAGAAAGAAAGAAAGAAATGTGGCTGAGAAAGTTGAGGCTTAGGGACCAAATTCCAAGTCCCGACCACATCCCAGAGTGCAAGGTTCCTGGCCAGGACACTGCCAGTGGCTTTGAATAGAGTGCAGGAGGTGTCGCTGCTTGACTCTCCCCATAGTCCAATAGTTAAACAGGGAAACCTTCGGAAGGCTTATTTGCCCGGAGAACATCAGCCCACTTCCCTCATCCCTCAGACAAATAGCCCAGCTACCAAGCAACAAGATTTCCTGCAGCTGCTATGTCATTTCTCACTAAGGTCCAGGATTGATACTATTATTTTTACTTTCTCCTCACTTTAAAATGATAAATCTATACAATAAGGAGTTAGAGAAGCATGTCTGATACTTATTTTAAACCTAGACATCCAACAGAGAAAAAGACTGCCATATATTCCTTGCAAAAGAACACTCTGTTCTTTTTTTAAGAACACAGAGGAATATAATGTAGACATCTGTATTTTCTTCTTCTACGAATGAAAAATAAAACACAAAGAAAATATCTTGCACTGTGACTCAGGCTTTGACATATTTTTGCTTATTCATGTTTTTTTTTCACATTGATGCTCATTTTTTCTGCAAGTATCATCTAGCCTTTTAGAGATCCATAGGAATTGCTCCAAATCTTCAGTGTAATATTTTATATAATATTTTGCTTTATATTGTACTTCTGTCAATAGGGCAGGTTTTATTGTTGTGCCATGTTGTATCCTGAGCTGTGAAGAACAACCTACTTTCTTTAGATCTCTAATGTGGAAAGAAGGATTGTAACTATTGATCCTTGTCAGGAGGTACATGAAAATCTAACACTTCAAACAAACCCACAACTTTTACAAAATGAACTGTGAATTTCAGCAAGTTTTCAGACAAAGAAAATCATTAATATATCTCGTTCAATAATGTGACTGCAGTAGTAGCTGGTACCTACTAGCACAGAGAAAGAGAGTATTCTTTCCCACCATCTTAACTGTCCCCCTCCCTCCCCCCCCTCCTCCCTCCCTTCCTTCCTTCCTTCCTTCCTTCCCTCCTTCCTTCCTTCCTTCCTTCCTCCCCCCCTTCTTT
>JANIJG010009948.1:166182-195946 GCA_024611175.1 Megaceryle torquata
GACTGCTCCACATCATCAGTGGTGATAGTTATGTAATTAGCATCAGGGTTGTTGGGTTCCATACTGCTTTTATACATATTAATATATATATTTGATTTATTATTATTATTTTAATTTTCATTAAAGCTCTTCTAGTTTCCTTTTCTAATCACTAAGTCTCTCTCCTTTATTCCCTTTCTCTTTCCCTTTGGGGAAGGAGGAGGGGTTAACAGAGAGCATCTGTTATAGGTCTAAGGAGCACCCTGACCCTAACCCATGACAGAGTAACATTACTATACCTTTGGGAGCTGACTCACTTTGACCATCATATTCAGGGCAAAACACCAAAGCAGGGGGAATCAGGACATCACAGTACTAAGGCTATTCTTCTTCCTCCATAAACATTGTCTTCTCTGCTTAAACACTGTAAATAAATCCCTAAGTTAACATGTCTCTTTCACTGTGTCACTTTCACTCTTTAGCTAATTATTTTTGAAGACTTCTGTTCAGTGTCAGCAGAGGTTGCACTAAATGATAGCTCTCAATTAGCACTCCTGTAGACACAAAGCCAAACCAAAGAGGGAGGAAAAAAAAAGAAGGGGGAAAAAAAAAAAAAAAAAAAAAAAAGGAGAGGGAAGGGAAGGAAAGGAAAAGAAGCGAAAAGAAGCTCTGTTCCCTCCCACTTTTACAGAACAGAATGGATCAGATCTACACAATCTTAAGGTATTGTGGTGGGTTGCACCTAGCTGGATGCCAGGTGCCCACCAAAGCCACGGTATCACTTTCTTCCTCAGCTGGACAGGGTAGAGAAAATATGATGAAATCCTTGTGGATTGAGATAAGGGCAGGGAGAAATCACTCAGTAATTACTGTCATGAGTAAACAAGACTGGACTTGGGGAAATTAGTTTAATTTATTACCAATCAAATTACAGTAGGGTAACAAGAAATAAAAACAAATCTTAAAACACCTTCCTCTCACCCCTCCCTTCTTCCCGGGCTCAGCTTTACTCCCCATTTCTCTATGTCCTTCCCCTCAGCAGCACAGGAATATGGGAAATGGGGGCTGCAGTCAGTTCATCACACATTGTCTCTGATGCTCCTTCCTCCTCAAGAGGAGGGCTCCTCGCACTCTTCCCCAGCTCCAGTGTGGGGTCCTTCCAATGGGAGACAGTCTCCACAAATTTCTCGAATGTGAGTCCTTCTCATGGGCATCATGAACTTCTTCATAAACTGCTCCAGCATGGGTTGCTTTCATGGGGTGTAGTTCTTTAGGAACAGACTTCTCCAGAGTCATAGGTCACAAGTCCTGACAGCAAACCTGCTCTAGCATCGGCTCTTCTCTCCACGGATTCACAGGTCCTGCCAGGAGCCTGCTGCAGTATGAGTTTCTCACAGTGTAACAGCCTCCTTTGGGCACATCCACCTGCTCTTTTGTGGGATCCTTCACAAGCTGAAGGTAGATATCTGCTCCATGATTAATCTCCATGGGCTGCAGAAGGACAGCCTGTCTCACCATAGTCTTCACCACAGACTGTAGAAGAATCTGTGCTTTGGTGCCTGGAGCACCTCCTCCCCCTCCTTCTTCACTGACCTTGGTGTCTGCAGAGTGGTTTCTCACATATTCTCACTCCTCCCTATGGCTGATGTTGCTGTAGGGTTTTTTTCCCTGCTTAAGTATATTAGAACTACTACCAATATGGTAGCACTACCATCGTCATTGATGGGCTTGGCATTGGCCACCAGTGGGTCCATCTTGGAGCTGGCTGGCATTTGCATTATTGAACATAAGGGAAGCTTCTAGCAACTTCTCACAAAAGCCACCCTTGTAGCCTCACTGCTACCAAAACCTTGCCATGCAAACCCAGTACAGATATATATGTGGGATTTTAACTTTCGAAGAATAGAAAAATTCTCTGTTCCAAGAATTCCCTGTGCAGGGGCTGTGAATCCACACCATATTTAAAGAAAAGTAGTACAGAAAATAATGAATGTGAAATACATTTTAGAAAGAACAAAGCATTATTTTCTGTGCAATTACAAGTTAGGAGCAAAATTATCTGCTGGTTATACACATGACTTCTAATGGCATGAACCTGCAAAAAGCTTTGCATCATGGCTCACAGCAAGGAATAACCTCGTATTTTAAGGACAAAGGCCAGGAAGAAGACAATATTAGAGGCCCTTGTCTCAGCTTCTTTATAATAACATTTAGCATTCTGTAACTATTATTTACTAATGAGTCAGTAAGACATTAAAACTAAGGAGGAGGCTTATTTCTGCATATGAAATGACGTTCAACAGAATTGCTGCTTCTTTTTTTTTTTTTTAATAATTATACAAGCACGAAATCAATGATCAATGATTTTTTTAACCTCTCAATACAACTTAATTTTCAAAATTACTCTTCCAGCCTAGTTTTCCTATTAATCTACTAATGTGAGTAATGATTCCTCAGAAAAATATATAACTAGTTGCACTTCAATATAAGTGTAGAAATATGACTGCATTCTGCAGCAAATTTTCTGATCTGCCACAGAGCATGAATTTTTAATTCAAACTGTTTTTAAAGTTTCCTTCAGTTTATGTCTCTTAAGTTTACTTACCATGAAAAGTTGAATTATGCAAAGTTTCAAGCAGCTTTGGGGAAGTATGAATAAAGTGAAGAATAATTAGTGAAGATTCTGACTTCTGCCCAGAGGCCACAAATTACTGAGGTCTATGACTGTCAGAAGACGAGAGGGGAGACCTTATCACTCTCTATGACTACCTGAAAGGATGTTGTAGAGAGGTAGGCACTGGTATCTTCTCACAAGTAACTAGTTATAGAACAAGAAGGAATGGCCTCAAACTGCACGAGGAGAAGTTTAAACAGGACATTAGGAAAAAATTTTCACTGAGAGGGTTGTCAGGCATTGGAACAGACTGCCCAGGCAAGTGGTTGAATTTCCATCTCTGGATGTGTTTAAAAGCTGTATAGATGTGGTAGCTGGGGATATGGCTTAGTGGTGGACTTGGTAGAGTAGGGTTAATGGTTGGACTCAATGATCTTAAAGGTCTTTTCCAACCTAGATGATTCTATGAATATACAAAATTCTGGAGCTTCTACCTCTATTCCTGTTTATAGAGGACACTTTTTCTACTGGACAGTCAGTCACATTTTTATTTCTCTGAAATGTATCTGCCAGCTGTGGCAAACTTTATAGTCATCTGTGATATTTATGATGAACTCACTAGGCACCTGCTTAGTATTTAATTTTAAATCTGTCATAACACTTTAAGAGAACCCAGTGAGGAGGTAGGTTCATGAAAACTGTATTTTTCTTTTTGCTTTCAGCTTGCATGAAGTGCAGTGAGTACTCAAATTACTGTCTCTTTTTGCAAGGTAATAAATAGCTTGTATTTAGACGTACCTATTGTTGGGATATATTGAATATTCCCCAGGACACGTGGTTTCTAAGATCATTCTACTTAGGGCATACTGAAATGCATAGTGCCTCCTGTCCAGCTTGCACAGCTGCGTTGTTACTCTATAAAGCCCTACTGTAAAGATGAGAAGAAGAAAAGGAAAATGCCCAGAAATAATCTAAATTTAGCTTTATTAACTCTTGAGTCATCCAGTCTTGCAAATAGCCTTGCAGTAATGTCAAGTTTAGAGAGGGTCATAGAAGATCTGCTTCAGATGCTACAGTCAAAAGTCTATTTACCACTACCATCTAAAGAACTAAAGTCTTGTAGTAAAAGTCGGAAAGCTAGATATTGTGCCTCGAAAGTAGGAAAAGCTGACATCTTAGAGCCCAAGGTTCCATAAATAGCATTTTTAGAGGGAACAGTCCTGAAAGACAAACTCCCTAACTGTCTCTTAGAAAGTGAGGAATGACTGTGTTAATGAAGAGTCTCCAAAATATGAACCTAAAACTAAAAGTAAAAATAGTAACAATGCAAGAGAAGACCCTTGAAATGTGACCTAGGAAAAAAAACCCAAACCACCTTTTCCCTAACATATTTACTAATGATCTTAAACCAGAGCATAAGGGGGATAACCAAGTCAGCCACTTAAGATTTGAATGCCTCAAGAAACTTCTCTATTCACTGCTTACATCTTATTCCTAGCTGTAGACAGTATATGAAGAAATGAGAGCCCCAACCCAAAAGGCCAATCTGAATGTCTAATGAATCCCTGTTTAGGTATCAAACTTCAGTCTTTACCTATGTGACAGGCTGCCTCATTCTTCTCTTCCTAAGGTTATTACTGACTAAACACATTCCTCTCTTAAAATCCCTTTGCACTTGATTACCCCAGCACACTCAGAGTTGCTCTTTAATTACAGACTCCATCCTCCAAGTTGTCCCTATTTTTCCTGCTTCCTTGTCCCACTGGAAATCAAAGCTCTTTGCTTTTCTGGAGCTGGCACTCCCATAGCTGCAGCTCAGTGTTTCTTGCCCTTATTCTCACTCTTTATTACCATTTCCCTTCCCTCTTAGCTGTGAGCAGACACTGACCCTCCTGTTGGTTATGGTAGCCAGCTGGACGGAGGAGGTTCACATGCTGTGGATGCCACAGATATTCATACAAGTTGTCATTGTGGCCAAGACACAAACCTTTTTTCGTGTCCCAGGATCGCACCCAGGAGATGACTAGAGGCACATACCAAGGATAAGGCACAGAAATGACACCTTTATGTGGGTATAACTCTTGTATTTTCACTTCTCCCTGTTAATGGGAAACACTGCAGCTGGACACAGGAACTTACTCTCTGATTTCCTGGGAACCAGATGACATTGTATGTTTTCCAGGAAACAGTTTTAGTGACTACTCCCTTCTGCTCTTTTCTTCTCCCTTCCTCTTACCTGGTCATACAGAAGAACTAAGATTACAGGTTTGGAGTGATGATTTTTATCTTAAACTAATGGATTAAAAAAAAAAAAAAATCATTTGTATTTGCATTTAACTGTAATATGGAGATGCTGTGAACTATAAACTGTCATGTCACGCATAAAAGGAATGTTAATGCTGAACTCAAATTCTAGCTGTGCTCATAAGCTTCATAAATCACAACTATAAATAGACCTGAGTTATTGCCATGGGGTAAGTCTCTGCATATTCATAAAGCTCGTGTTTCGTATTTTTGCTTGCAGAATAAGCCTTGAAACTGTAGGCAGTTTGCATCCAGTGAATCAGAGGCAAGGTAATGGCATTATGATAACAAAATACATCAGTGTGATATACAACTGATATCTGCAGATCATCTATATTGTCCTTGTGTGTAAAGTGAAAGCCATTTATTCAATTGTCATAAATAGATACTTTGATTAATAACATTAGGTGCCCTTGATAAGATGCTGTTTTCCTGAAGATATCTGGAGGCTAAATATATTAGGATACTCAGAAAATAAGAAGAAACTTTTTTTTTTTCATATTTCTTACATGTTCTCTAATTATTTTTCATTACTTAACAGCATCATAAAGGCAAATGATAAATTAGAAAAATAAAATAATTTCTCTGAAGATTTTATAATTTAAAGCACCCCAAATTCTTCCTTCAGAAACATCTGTCTGAACATTTTCTTCAATAAATGATAAATCCCCTGGAAAAAAAATTGAATTAGAAAAAATCACACTAATCATGTTTATAAAGTGGATTTAGTAAATATTTTAAGCAGGAAATCTGATGGAACTGATATAAAAATTAAATTAGTATTCAATTTCACCATTTCAAAGAATTCTTTATTGTTGACATTTAAAGAGGAAAAATTCCTTCAAAATATATTTCTTTTGAAATATGTAAAAGGAGGGAACAAATATCTTAAAAAGAGGGCAAAGTAATGAGGGGGAAGCAAATTTTAGCTCAGGTTGAAGGACCTGGAAGCTCCACATGTGTAAAAAAGAGAAGATTTTGTCCCCCAATTTGTGATACAAACAAAAGTCAGAGATAGCAAGCAAACAGTTTTGATGAAAATAACAAATATTGATAAGCAGTTTAGTTATCTGAAAATTGAAAGGAAAACAAATACCAATTGCCTGCAGTTATGAAAAGATTTGCTTGGAGGCAAAATGCACTTGTCCATTTCTGGTTTCATTGCTGTATGTAATACGGTGATGTGGTTGAACAGCTCAGGAGAGCTCCTGAATGTTTATTTGAATTTTGCAATAGGAATCAGTTCAACCATATCAAAGAGTTGGAGTCTATTAATGAGTTAGTGTGAGAAAATTTCTAATATCACTCCTTGGTTTGAGAGGCTCTGTAGCCATATAGAGGATACAGTTCTACATGAATGTTTCTTATCTGCATGTGCTGTTTTATTCCAAAATTTACTATAAAAATATATCTTCTCACTAAATCAATTTTTATTTCCATATTGGATATTATGAATTTTATGTGCTCATTTGATGGCAAAGTTTCTACTGATACTTATTTCTGTGAGTTGTGAAGATCAGTCCTGTAATGGATATTGAACTTCTGATATGGGAAGAAGAAAAGAGGTCACTCACCTGCTATGCCATTTAAAGCTGGGTGTTAACCCCAGTCCCAATTTAAAGTCTAGTCAGTCTACATGAACTCATAGTTTTTCACTGAAGACATAATCTGAGTTGCTGAAATCCTATCACAGACTGAAAAACCTTTACTACAAGCAAGAAATAGAAGGTGGCAGGAATCCAGCATGGGCCTAAGATTTTTAACTCTTGGGTTGTTTTTGCAAAGGAGGCTGTGAAGAGAAAAATATTTAGTATTTAATTGAGCACGTCATTAAAAACTAAGACTGTGATTACTATGGTACCAGCACTGTGAGAAGCACATTAACATTAATCTTTATCTGTATCAGTGGTTCTAACTGGATCTCCAAGAAGTCCGAGATATGATTTTCAATTTCCATTTACACACAAGCAAAAATCTGAAATCCAGACCAATAAAACCAGTTTCATCATTATGTACAATAAAAGCTGAATAATATTAAAATCCACAGTTTAGAGATACACTGGATATTGTATCATGTTGCTTAGTGCCTAGTATGTGTAGTGGAATTTTTATTTTTTATTTTCAAAACTAATAATTCTCTGTCTTCTGTTAAGGTAAGGGTTCTGAATTAATTTTCTTCTGGTGCCTCTGAAATCAGCATTTCTTTATAATATACTGAGATACTGCATCAGTATTCCTCCTAGCTTCAAAAACTGAGTGTCTGCTACTTTTCTTTTAAAGGCAGTCATTTCTAATACAGAAAGTGCAATAAGACAAAGATATTTTCATTAAAAAAAAAAAAAAAAAAAGATTAATGGCATGAGCTTGCTCAAATAAATTAGTAATGACCCATGCAACTCAAACAGTCTCATGTATCAGTTGATGGACCTGCTTCCACTCATTTGGACCTAGCTAAATGAGCAACTAAGGGTCAGGATTTGGGGTTTCAATTACCTACCATCGCACAAACTATGGTGTGAATTTAATCCCTTTGTCTCTGCAAGTTTGCTCTATTGGTAAACTGAGATGAGGCTGTTTTATTTCACAGAAATGTGTTAGTTTGTATCTGTGAATCATTTGTGCTCCTCAGCAACAAGGATCATGAGCATTTTCATGAGAGTATCTTTCCTCAAGCTCTCATGAAAGCTACAACAGCAAAAAGATTGCACAATATCAGAATAACTGTGCAAGAAAACAGTTAAAGGCTTTCTGCTGAGTGTGAAGAAAGCATCTAAGTGAAATTCCTATCTTGAAAATCCAGTTATTTAGACAGAAAGAGCATGTTATACCCCTAGTCTCCATAGGCACAAAGATACCCAGAGTAAGGCATAATTAAGGTCAAAGAAATTATTTTAGCAAATTCTGTACTGCTATTTGACAAAGTGTGTTAGAAGACTTAGTGCTATTCTCAGAATTAATAGGAAAGTAAATCCACCAGACAAGCTCTTCTAAAGAAAAATAATTACATAATTCTGGTTTAAGTCATTTTTGAGTAGAGACTACCAGTAATTCTAATTGTATTTCACAGTTTCTTGCCACTTGACAGGGATTGCTTCGCTTTTGAAGCTCAACCTGGACTTGAGCTATGACTATAATAAAAATAATTTATCTTACACTGCTGTCATGAAAGCCAGCATTGCATTAGTCCTAAGACAGTAATGAGGACAATAATATAATTTTTTAGTATTATAACTGAAAGCCTCAGGCATCTAGGGGAATGAGTACTTTCCCACGCTTGACCTACACTCTGCTTTCACACTTCCCTCTGGCAGCAACTAAAGATCAGAGATCAGCATGGACTTTAAGTATAAATGGCTACATAGACTCAGGTGTAACCAGAAAGTATTCACACATTCCTTCTCAAGCTCAAAACAGATCTGAAGGTGGGATACATGACATATATGTGTCACAGTTGCACCAGGGATTTGGAAGACTGGATTAATATTTGGAAATTCCACCAGGCTGGGTTTTTTTCAGCCCAAATAGAAAATGAGAATTATTGACAATTTTTACATGTTATCAATTTGTTCTGTATTGCCCTTTTTTAAAGGTTTCTGGCATATTAAAAATATGCTCAAATTTTTATTACCGCCAGCCTCTGAATATTTAGACATGAACACAAACAAAAACTGTGCAACATCAGTTCCAGACAGAAAACAGAAATCATTTGGCACAGTTAATATTTTTAATAGAAAATATGAGAAAGGAAAAAGAAGTCTTTTAATTTCTAGGTCATAAAAAAGCAGCATCACCTTGTTTACCAAACAGAGATTATATAATTTAAAGAATATTCCTTGACAAGATCAAGCTTTTCAGTGACAATTTAACAGGTACTGCTGTGATACATGACCAAAGATGTAGTTTTGACCTGACCTGTTAAACTTGTCCATGATTTGTTAGTCTTAAGAAAAATGACAATATTGAACATATCAATACTAATATCCACATAATAGAGTACAGACCAACAGATTGGTAATGCTCCCCTCCTTCAATCTTCATGTTCTGTAGTTTTCCATATCAGTCAGTTCATATCTTTCCCCTTGCTCCAGTAGTTTGTAATAGGACCATTCCCGAATGCATCACTGTGGTAAACAAAACCAAACAAACAAATTTATTGTAAGGGCAAAAAATTGTCCCAACTTTCAACTCACACATATTACCCAAAGCTCAGATAATAAAAGATTTAAAAGGTACCTGCACCAACTGAAAGTCAATAATCTGCTATTGTCAGAAACCCTAGTGTATATAATTTCCATTAGATCAGTCTTTGCTGCAAAAATTGAAAGACTGATAATAGAAAATAGTCCTGAGATTTAATTCGCAGAGAATTTAAGCTGTAGCCTTAGATCTCCTTGGGTGCTGTCTCTGTATTCTCTGCATTTTCCACGTGGCACTATTTTTTGTGTCATTATACCAAACACCATCATAGCACTCCCAAAAGAACGTTAGCAGTGATGAGGTCTTGACTCCAGAATCATGCAATTTCATTTCTGATGTAAGGAAGAGCAATGCTTTACAACCAAAAGATTAAAAATATAAAGCAACTTTGTGATCAGGCTGCAATATATGCTGTTCAATAGCTCCCTGAAGAGTTAAGGAATTCTTTATATACAAAGTGAAGAGCAGATTGTAGAGTTACAATGCTATGCTTTGGGCAATGAGGAGCTCAATTAAAATGGTTAGGGAATGCATGGAAAACCAGGTCAGTGGATAATATCAAATGAAATATGAAAATCTGTCATGAATAAAGGAGATTCCAACAAAGGGGAATTTATAATTTTCGCCTTAGTAAATCCACACCTTATTCAAATGTTATTCCAAAAGAGATAACAGATTAATTATGAGGTACAAAAGGAACTATTAGAAAATGGTGTTACATGTAGGGTGGGGTTGACCATTTGGGTTAGTGCTTTATTCCATGTAGGTAGGAGATGCTGGATTGATAGAATCAGGAGTTTGCAAATGACAGTAAAGAACTCCAAAGAACAAGCTGTTTCCAAATGATACTGTGAAGAGATGTTAAGTAACACCATTTCTGTAAAACCCCTCTCCATGGAGCAATACAAAGCATATCACTAAAACTGATACAGCAGATGTTGTGTAAAAGGTGTTTTATAGGCCCTGGTCCCACACAAGTCAAATACATGGAACAAGCTTCTGACTTATGTGGTTTTTAGCATCTAGGGGGAAAATAAAAGCCAATCACTACAATGAAAGTCAAAAAAAGTTTCTCAAAGTGACCTTTTTAGTTTTCAGCATCATTGATCAATGTCAAAAGTAGACTTCAGCTATCACTCTAGCTCCTATAAATGCAGTTGTCAATCTCCACTCCCTGTTTACATGTTTCTTCAGTTTTTTTTAAATCATTGTAGAGTTTGGTGGTAGAGTGAAGAAAAAATATAAGTGGAGTATAGGAGATAGCAAAGGTGAAAAAAGTCTGGTAGTTTTCTATGTATATTTTGTAGGTATGTTTTAACCTGCACTCCTACTGATAAATAGATATCCCTGAAGAACACATAGCAAGAATGTAAGATACACACAGGTCAGAACTCCACATAGACCATCTCGCCTCTAATTAATAAAGGATTAAATAGGTAGTAGTTACAATGAATATTCAGAGCCACTCTTCAACGCTTAACAACTGAAAGCTTTCCATTAACTTTTGATTGCCCATTTCCCTTATCTGAAGGACAGAAAACTAATATATAAATGTAGGAATGCTATGGATTTTTTTTTTTTTTTAGAGGTCCCTTCCAAACCCTAACTTTCTATGATTCTATGATTATGCTTTACAAAATGGGAAGAGTTTGAAAGTAAAAAGAGAAAAGGTTTATACAGATATTAAGCACCATCTGCAGCACTGAACTCTGAATTTAACAAAAGTTTAACATTATAATTAGTATTAGTTTAACATTATTATTTTATTTGGATCCATTCTGAACAACAAATGTAGGCACATGTATCTGTCTCTCTCTCTATGCATGTTCTAGATGAGAAAAATGTATGGTTTAAAAAGTACCATTACTAAGTTATTTTACAAGACATACATGGTTTCTATGGATAATGTAAGTTATCAATTGAACAGTTGCAGTACTCCTAGGGCAGGGGTCAGAAATATCCATTTAATCTGTATTATTCTTGATGATGAATTTTATCTGGGCTCTTTCCAGGTGCACGGAACCAGTCAAGAGGTTTTCCTGGACTGGGGGAAGGATAGGGGAAAGTGAGCTAACTACTGCACAGGAAATACCAGAAAGAATTTTATTAGTAAAGACCTGTGAGGGCTTACAAATGCATGCTGTTAAGCCTTACCTGTACCATTTTGATTTGCTGTTGTTATAAGGCATATCCTAAAACAGAGTTTGAAACACCAGCTTCTCAAAAATACTGAAAATGTTTCCTTAGAGAGTAAATAGTGCTTTAGTTTGGAAGGACCTCAAACTGGCTGACGATTGCTAGTAATTAGCCATTCCCAAATGGTCATGACCTAAAGATGAAAAACTCCTTGGAGATGAGTATCCCCAAGTCCAATTCCAAGCTGATTTGACGTATCACTCCAGCAAAACCACGGAACTATTATTTGGGGGTTTCTCCCTAAAATTGTGTGAGGCTTTATTTGCCCAGGTAAAGCTCCACAAATTTTATCAGAGCTAAGTCATGTTACACTCATACAAGATCTGGCAGAAGTTTTCATGTTTGGAATATTTTTACCGGGGCATTGTAATAGAAAACTTCGAGAACACAGTTAACCTTATAATCTCAGATAAAATAACTGTTACTCTCAAATATGACCTTCACTAGTGGTCCAATGAAAAATGATAAAGACTCAAAATCTTTGGGGAAAATTATTTGCTGAGGACCTCCAGTTCCTTCAGAAACTAAGGGAGCTTGTGCATATCTGGTATCTCTTATCTCTTATGAATAAGTCAAAAGCATCTTGAATATTGTTTTGTCTGTTAGTAATTTGCATGGATTTGGAAGATGATAGCAAGTCAGTAAGCCAAAAGGAATGTCTGAACTGCTTCTGATTTTTGTCTTGCAGTGCTTAACAATATCTTTCATAATATGGGGAGAAGAGAGGAATGTTTAAAATAAATTACTAAGAAATTATCTTATTTCCATGGACAGATTCCTTTTCATGGGCCTGAAGGCAAATGAGATTGACATGTGTTCCTTATTCCACATTGAATTCAGCAGTTCATACACTCACCTTACTGAATCCTCTGGATGCAGGTTGAATGCATGTAAGGATATCTTATATGATTTTTTCCAAAATTAAGATTGCTTTGTAATCAAGGCAATGGTTGGCTGGCTTAGCAAGAGATGCTTTTGCCTGATTAGAGCTTTGAGTTTACCTATATCTACAATACATTCCCCCAATACTTCTCTCTATATAAAGATCTGGTTTATATGTATTTATAAACGTGCAGCTTTCCAGTGTAGCTCTACCTGATAATTTGAATTCCAAGATTTTATTGGAGATTTTACCTTATCTTACAGTGGAAGCTTAGAAAGCCTTTTTTTTTAGAGACTTTCCAAAGAATAACTGCTAATTTTTTTACTGCAAGACTGAGACTTCTTCTCTGGAGAGCTCACCTGACTATGAATTGTACTATAAAAGCTGATTTCACTATCATCTTGCTCTTTTGTTGCTACAGTGGGGAAGTATCTATGGAAATCAGTGAAGTAAGTTACATATCCATTGAAGTCACCATGCAAGCTTTGCTGGTGACTTCATGACAGGAAGATGTTAATCCAAATTTTCAGGGACAATATGGGGAAGGAAGGCTCAAGAAAAAGGACAAAGAAGAATGAATGAGGAGAAATTTAAAGACCCCACAGAAGAGAGAGAGAAGTGCTAGAAGTAAGAAACAAGAAGCAGAAGAAATTAGAAATGTAAGTAAGAAGGGAGTCTATCTAAATGCATATTTTCTAGTCTTCTTTCCAAGAGTGTGACAAGCAAATGTTTGGAAACACTGTATTACAGATACATAAAGTTTTAATGAGACAGCTGCTTTCCCCCTACATTTAAATTTTTTGATTTTGAAAGCAGAATTTCCAATACAACCTATTACCTAATGAAACTGATGTTGTAGATACTCTAATTAATGCTTAGCAATTTTAAAGGGTTTATTTATTTATTTATTTATTTATTTTGACAACACGTGCATTATTTATATTACAGTACTACTGAAAGATCTGTACCCCATTCCGCTTGGTGTCAAGGACAGACATAACCCTTCTCCAAAAATACATATCATTTATCTAGACAACACAGAGAAATTGTAGGACACAAAAAACCATGTTTTACTTCGGAAAATGTTCTGGTTCCAGCTGGGATAGAGTTAATTTTCTTCTTTGTTTCTGATATGGTGCTCTGTTTTGAATTTAGTATGAGAATACTGTTGATAACACAACATGATGTTTTAGATGTTGCTAATTAGCGTTTATCCTAAATCAAGGATTTTTCACTTTCCCATGCTTTGCCAGTGAAAAAAACCACAACAAGCTGGGAGGGAACATGGTGAGACCAGCTGACCTGAACTAGCCAAAGGGATATTCCTTACCATAGGATATGAAGTTGTGCTCAGTCTATAAACTGGGGGGCAATGGCCAACCACAGCTCAGGAACTGTCTGAGTGTCAGAGGGTAGTGATCAACTGCATTGTGCATCACTTGTCTTTCTTGGGTTTTATTTCTCCTACTTTTTATTATCTTCCTTTTCTTCATTATTGTTAATATTTATTTTCATTTTAATTCAATTATTAAACTATTATTATATCAACCCATGGTATATATTTTTTTTTCTGGTTCTCCTTCCCATCCCATTGGGACAGTGAAGGAATGAGCAAGTGGCTGCATGGTGCTTAGCTGCCAGATGGGGTTAAATCACAACAGAAAGACAGACTCAGTAGCAAACTGGGGGTAGGATTAATCTCTATGCATTTACAGACATGTTTTAAATGCCTAAAATATCTTCTCTTTGTAGGTGGTGGAGAGAAGATGCAAATTATGTGATCTATTTTAGAATACTGTTGTAAGGTTTGATGAATTGTACTCTAGAGGTGTCCCTTTCAGTGTGTTATCTATAGCTGATATTGAGACAATTAACTCAGATGAGACTTATTTTGATTTGCAAAATTAAAAATAATATATATTAGAAAGCATAAATTTACCCCTATTAGAGCTTTTTAGAGGAACTCTAGATGTATCAGTTTCACCATGTACAGGACATTTATCTGAAAAAACAAGCAAGATGCATGAGTAACACTCAAAGTCAGAACAAATAATCTTTTATTAGGAAGAACATTTATATGGATCTTGTTCAAAACCATTGTCCCTTGTCCTGTTACTGGGCTTCATAAAAAATGTTTGTCCAACTTTCTTCTAAGTTCCCTTCATATACTGAAAGGCTGCAATAAGGTGTCCCTAGAACCTTCTCTTCTCCAGGCTGAGCAACCCCAACTCTCTCAGCCTTTCTTCAGAGGAGAGATGTTCCATCCTCTAATCATTTTTGATGATTGATGAGTAAGTCCTCCAGACTTACTCTAACAGGTTCATGTCTGCCTTGTGCTGGGGATCCCAGAGCTGGACACACTACTCCAGGTGGGGTCTCAGAAGAGTAGAGTAGAGGGGGAGAATCACCTCTCTTTTGCCTATCTTGCCTATTTGCCCTTGGTCAAGCCATGCTGGCTGTCTTTAATTACATCCTTGTCTTCACTGAGTTTCAACATATATTCCTAGAGGATCTGCTCCATTATCTCACTGGACACAGAGGTGAGACTGACTGGCTGGTAGTTCCTAGAGCGTTCCTTTTACTTTTTTAAAAATGTTCATGATGTTTCACTTTTTCCACCTCCTGGGAACTTTGCCTGTCTGCCATGACTTTTCAAATATGCTTGTGATTGGCTTATCAGCTACATCAGACAATTTCCACAGGACTCTGGGAAGCATCTCATTGGGTCCCATGGACTTATGTATATTCAGGTTCCTCAGGTGATCTCAAACCCAATCTTCACTTACGATGGGACAGACTTTAGTCCCTCAGTCCCTGCTTAAAGGTTCAGAGGCTTGAAAGATATGTGAAGAGGTTACCACTGAAAATTAAGACCAAAAAAAAATTTTTGAGTACCTCAACCTTCTCCATGCTGGCTGTCAGTAGATCTTCTGTCTCCATTTTTCTAGGGGGAAAGATTTTTTTTGAATCTTTCTCTGACCAAAGTACCTGTAGAAGCCTTTATTATTATTCTTTGCCTCTCTTGCCAATATATATATATAAATATTATTTGCAATGTATATAACATTGTTATATATGTTATGTGCATTGTTAAATACAATGTTATATACATGTTATACACCGAGGTTTTGGTATTGGCTATTCTGGGATCTCTCTTTCATTTTCCACATCAAATTTTACTGTGCCATAACATAAAAATTGTTTTAAAACTTTGACAAAAACCAAACACTCCAATAAGAGGGATTCTTTGGTTATTGCAAGGAGTGAACACAGGAATGCATCTTCTCAAATACAGAACTGCATAAAAGATTAAGTGGACGGTGACTGCCTGTGCCACTGCCAGTGGGAGACAATTAAGTGCATCTAGAGAGCAATTCCTCCTGGGCCCAGGTTCTCCCTTTAGCCAGGCATGATTTCTTCTTAATATGATTACCTGACAAGATAGAAACAAATGTACCTTCCTGTGTAATTTTGTCTCTTTTCACTAGCAGTAGAGGCAGCCTTTTGAGTGTTGCCATGCTTTCAACTACTTTTTACTTGCCTTGTAGATGCTGCTTCATATTTGTACCTTCCACATGCAAAGTGCTGTTGTCTTATTTATTAGTCTTCTTTTTGCTTTTCCATCTATCTTTGCAAGTACTACTGTTAAATGTCCAGCTGGATTTAACACATGAGAAACAGAAGCCCACTGCAGGAGCTAGCTGAATGTATGTTAGCAAAATCATCATGCTTGATTATTGAGCAGAAGACAGCTTTATGTATCCTGTGCCATTTTTGAGAAATTACTGTCATAATACTTTTTTTTTTTGAATACGATTGTATGCTACCTTTCTCAAAACATTAACATTGTATTCCATTTAAAAGTACTTCTTTCTAGTTCGGTTTTCCTTGTGCACTCTAGTTTAAAAACATCTGCATGTGGTGAGCACAAATGACATAGGGTATCTAGTTCAGTAGCTATGTTTACATTTTAAGTTTTAAGTATTAACTTAATAAATTACCTCATTTACTGTTATTATTCAGTGTAGTACTGCACAATGTCTCTGACCATACTTTGAATCTAAGATTTGGAAAATGTCTTCATCCACAAACAGCAACTGACATTGCAAGCATCTTGTATAAATATTTTCAACAGTGGACATCCACTTCAAAGCTTTTGTGCAAAAAGGAAAGAAGGGAAGGCAGGCATGATAGATAATTCAAGGAGTCAAGGAACATTCCCATAGCAGAGTCAATTTTTACATTATTTATGTATCTTTTCAGCAGTGAATGTTTAACAGTGTCGATCAAGCAATGAATTTTCTCCTATGTGCTCCCTTCTCTAACAGCACAGCAATATCAGAGCTAGATTTTTCTACATCACTTTTCCTGAGAAGAGATTTTAATTTTTACCAGTATCCATTAAGGAAGATGAAAACAAAACAGCTGCATATATGCTGTGTATTACTTTCAGGGATGAAAATGTTGCAGTGGTCTCCAAAAGAAGCAGTGAAAACCATTAGAAATATAGGATCTTCTATAAAGATGAACATAACATCACATCTGGGAACTTGACAGGGTTAGGGTAAGGTTTAACTTAAGATCATTCTTTGACAGTTCAATAGTCCTGTTTTCTACTGAAAATATTGCTTGTGGCATCCCTGTTGTGAACCCTGCTTGTACGGCTGGGTTCTTCAAGTAAAAAGAATTTATCCTGAAAGAGACATTGCCTGCCTTTTCTGTTTTTGCATTTACAGCCAGGACAAACACTGCTGCTGCCAGATGCCTCTGTTACTTTCTGAAACAAGTGGAGGAGCTAACAATACAAAATTAGCCTGAATATCTGGAAGTTGCAGATGTGGTATAAATGTGAGCATGGTTCCATTGAGGCCAGTATCACATACTTCCAGAAGCCTGCGAAAACGGTAGGATATCAAGCTAGTGATAAAACAGGTGTACGAGATCTGTGCTTACAGATGGATAACACTGCTGCACCCGAGCCTTGTCCATAGGTTAAACTTCAGTGCATGCATGTTGCCCAGCAAGATGAGCAAAACCATTTATACACACAAGGGAAACTGACAACTTTGTCTTCCTCTGGCTGAAAGGATTTACTTTTTTTTCTTATTCAGATCCTAAGATCACAAATGAATCTTGAAGGGTCTGGAAGTAAATCTGGGCTCCAAGGTATGTCAGTAGTCAACTGGAAAAGCCTCAAAACAGATTTAAAGGAGTAAGTCAAGTGGGTAAGAAAGGGCATAAAGCAACTGCAGACAAAATGGTAGTAGCCTTAAGGAGAGGAGGGGAAGAAGGGGATAAAATGGGACCCATCCATGGCTGTTTTCCACTCTGCTTCCCCTCAGCCTGCTGTTATGGAGTTGGGAGTTGGAGAATAAATGGTGCTTGATCCCTGGTCAGCCACTTAGATCTTACAGTGGTGGTCACAGGAGAAACTACATTAGCTGAAGCAGCTGTAGTACCTTCAGAAGACAGAAAAAAGATAATGCCTTTACCCTTAGTTCAAGCTACCTTGCTTATGTAAAAAAGAAATTACCCATTGCATATTTTAAATTTATTTTACCCCTCACTTTCCAAAGTCTTCAGGCTTCATTCCTATTTTTGCCTTCCTCTTTGAAGCAGGATGCTCTCTTTAGGGGTGCATGGGATGCGGTATAAAGACTGTCTGGTTTCAAGGCAGTATCATAACAAATAAATATTAAGAAATCAAATTTAATGAGGCTCAAATTCTGAGCAACAGTTTATGAATTAATGCTGCTGGTGTTTATCTTTCTTAGAGTGCACGAAAAGATTCTGCTTCATTCTACTGATGTTCAGAAAGAACCAAACCAAGCACAAAAGAATGGGAGACCTTTGGAAAAATGCAGGAACATAGCAGTCATGGTTATGGTTGGCAGGAGTGTGAGATATCCACCTGCCAATTCAAGATCACAGAGCACATAACACCAAAGGCACTAAAGCACTTCCTTGACATGGAAATGACACAAAAAATTAAGAGAAAGTAAAATGGGTGGTTGTGAGAAGGCAAGGACAATTACTCTCTTTGCACATTTTTATACGCCTGTATCTTGTAAAGCAGCACTCAATGCCCTGCTTCATCTCTCAGGCTAACAGGAGCTTGGCAGAGGTGGCACAGTAGCTGTTAGAGCATTGCTTACTGCCGTGTGAGGAGAAGTCCATTGATGGTACCATAAATACTAATACTTGGTAAATAGCCAGTGGCATGCCAAATTGATGGCAGGTAAACTCAAATCGTTTAGTGGTAATTTGCAAGGGTTATGCTGGTACATAATTAGCCACTCACCAACTGCCTAATAACAATTAATAATTAAGAAGAATTAGATAATTGTATAAACAGACACACATAGAAATGTGTGCAATAATCTGTTCCAATCTTTTTTTCTCTTGAGGCTGGAAGCCTGGGAAGTCCACAATTTTTCCAACGATGTAATACACATTCAGTTCAGAAGAAATGGATAAGAAGGAACTATTAAAGTTTCAGTATCAGTTAAGAAGGTAGAAATAATTTCGGCTTTGCACTGAGTAATTTAATTATTTCACATGTTAATGAGTAAGAATGTGTTCTTCAGCTACATAACTCTTGTTGACTCAGTTGATATGAAGGTTGCTGACAACCTTAGTGTCTGGGACTCATCCATGAGAGAGTATGTCAGGATACTGAATGCGGCATTCATCTTATTTCTGTTACACTAGCTAAAGGCTTGCATTACTCTCACCAAACTGCAAATGGTCTGTTCAAGTAATTTATGCTTGTATGCACACAACATTCACACTTCATGGTCTGTAGGTGTTAAAAGTATGTTTTCCTCCTGGTGTTCATTCTTTTAGTTCTGTATTAGTACAGCACTAGAGTTCTCCCAACATGTAGCTGTAGCTAAAGTCTGTATTTATCTGTACTATAGCTGTGCTATATCCAGCCTGCTTTTCAAACAGTTGAGACTTTTATTCAGGAATTCTGAAGGAATGAAATATCACCACACAAAGCAAAATTACAAATATTGTAATGACAATTACAATAATATTTCAAAGTATTACTCTCTTCTAGCTAACAGCATCTGTGGACCAGCCATTAAAATCTGATGGCTCCTTCATAAATTCCAATCTTAGATGGAGAGATTAGCAAATTAATTAGGTTTTTTGTTTGTTTGGTTGGTTGGTTTGGTTTGGTTTGGTTTGGTTTGGTTTTTTAAATCCAAGGAACAGAGTATTAGTAACACACATGGGATGGCTACCCATATGAACTCTTGTTGGATTAAAATACTAAATTCAAATTTGTCCATCAAAAGATTATGGTTGCTTGTCATACCTGTCACTGGGAATGGCAGCTAATGTTGATAGGGTGTATGTGAGCATATTTTGAAAGCTATGAATTCAGATTTCACTAGTGCAAGTTACAGCTTTGAATCTAAAACTAGTTCATGCACTAGCTAAATCATATGTTACTGTGGTGAGTGACTTCTTAGGAACAAGCAGCCATCCCCAGTTTCATTTGATCATACAACAAATGACACCAAACACACCTTAGATGCAGCCCCACCATATTCAGGTCTACATTACAGAAACAATTATATGAAGGCCTGCTGTAATCTGTAGAAATGAACACTTGTGGTGGTAGCTGGGATTATACAGACGTTAAAAGGAAATTAAAAGTAATGTCAAGACTGACAAGTGAATCACATGCCTAAATAGGTTCATTGAATTCTTAAGAATGATCCACAACTCAACAGAAGCAAATCCGTGCAACTGTGTCAGGGCCCTCTTAACAATATGTCTTTGATACTATGGATCCAGGGCATTTTACAAATGTCAGGTATTTTAAAAAATATACTATATATCAGATGAAGAGTTAAAACCTTTGTTCTTTGAGGAAAGGAATACCTGTACTGTTTGTGAAAGACAATTTATATGGATAGATTTTCTCTTGTTTTTTCAATTAGCAGGTATCAAACATGATGCATGAACCCTTGTTGTCCTGTCACACAGTAGTGGAAATTTAATTTAGATATTGAAGTGAGCAGTTTGTGTTCCGGGTAAAGGTGGTTTCTGGGTAAAAATAGGTTTATACTGCAAGACAGAATTTTCTTAAATTCACCTATGGGCATGCTTTGTATGCTAATACAAATCAGATAGAACTGAATAGCCATGGTTGATGTTTCTATTAGGGTCTGTACTGATTTCGGTAGTCAAACTAGTTCATTTATAGCAAATTCTTGTATACCCTTATGATACTGCATGGTGCCACAGAGACAGACTCCCTCTTTTCAGGAAAAGGCAACCACACATTTATTTGTGGTCTTCTGGTATGACTGTTTCTAACAAAAAAATCTGATGAGTCAGGTGAGACATTAATCTGTATGTCATAAATGAACATCAAACATCTTTAATTTACATTCACATACAAAGTATGGCCATAGGTGAATTAAGTACATAAATTAGCATAATTTATAACTAATTAATATTTGAATATTAGATTTTTTTTTTTCCCCCCACTGGACAATATTAAGCTAACAAAGAATGTAGTATGAATGGGTTGGTTTATAAAATAGCCATTCACTTCTTTCATATTTGCTGCAAGGAATACATATGTGGACACTATAAATGAGTATCAGTTGTTCTGTTTTGCTAAAACTCCTTATTGTTGTTTTGTGCCATTGCACCCAATGTGGTGTTTCAAGAGGACTATGCCATTGTATTTGTCCTACAAAACACTGCCTATTCCCAGTGTGGTAAATGGTTAAGAAGGTAATTATCCCAGAGTGGGAGAAGATAAGAACACAAAGCATGGAATAAGAAAGACTATTTCAATGCAGAACAGAGAGTTAAAACTGGGTTGGTTTTGGATTTTTTTCCTATCCTTTGGATATTTCTGTGCTTTTGTTTTAAGCAGCATGAACTTGAGTTCACTTTTACTGGGTCAAGTAATTTTAAAAATGACCCCTTCTAACCCTGATGATTTGCTGGCATATTAATTCATGCTTTCTTGTGTTAATGGCAAAAGATGACTTCCCTGCAGAGAAGAAGGATTTCTAATTCGTGACAAATTACTTTTCAAAATTTGATTTTGTTCTAAATCATCAGATCAAGCAAAACTGTTACAAATTTCCCGCAAGCTACAAATTTGTTGAAAGTTCCATTTTAAAACACCCAGCAAATGTTACTTTACTGACCACGTGTGCCCCAGGCCCAACAACAGTGGTGCAGCTCAACTTCTTTAGATGTAGATAAACTTCATTAAACAGCTGTCTGCATCCCAAGGGTCTGTGGGTTAAAGCTGGCTCCATGGAAGAGCATAACTGTAGCTCTCCGGTCTGTCCTGCATCCTGACCTGCCTCTCCTCAGAGCCAGCTGCACTCAGGACCCCTAGGCTCCTTGCTGAATCTTGTAGGCCCCCTGATTTTCAGTGTTGGAAGGTCACTCAGCCAAAGATACACCAAACAAAGGATGTTGAGCTTGATTCTGCAAATGTTAGTGAAAAATGTTATCTGCTTATGTTTTTACTTTTGATAAGCAAGTAGAGCTTATTGTGTTTTACCTATTCCTATAAGAATAATTTAGTTAGCTGCCTCCCGTGAACACATTTAACCTCATCAGTTGACAGTGGGCTGTACCGGTCCCGTTGTGACAATAATCCTTAGTATCTTGTGTTCTCTTACTTCAGAGAGGCATGAAATTAGCCTGGACTATAGATGAGTTTGCAGAAATAGCAGTTAGAAAAAGGAAACAGCTTGAAAAGTAGCCGTATTTGATACTGGAGCTATTGAAAGACAGTAAACATGAAACCTACAGATATCAGTTTCACAGGGTCACTTTTCAGGGGGAAACAGGGTGATAAACAGTGGCGTTTGGTTTGTTTGTTTGTTCATTTGTTTTTTAAAGGGAGCTTTTTCTTTATTTGAATTATTCATTTTTACTCTTGACCATTATTCCTATGTTGGCTGATGATGAAGCGTATCATATCCAATAATAATATGGTATCATAGCAACATAAAGGATACCAGTCTCATGGATTCTGGAGATGTTGATATCTTTGCATTTAGCTAATGCAAAACAATTGTTGAACTCACATCTTTGAATACATTTATTTTTTTTCCAGTTAAAAAAGTGGTGCTACTATCTGATATGACATTGTGCCCCTATGTTGCTTCAGGCTTCCCTAAAGAACTCTCTAAAAGTCAATTCTTTTTTGTAATAAATATGCTGTTAAACAACTTTGTCATGGCCTTGTATCTTGAACTAACTCTGCTGGAAAATATTTTTTATTTCATTTTAATGTGAAGCACCAACCTAAAGCTGTCATTGTAATAACATTGAAAATGTTGTGTACCAGTTAACATGCCCTGCTGTGCAATCTTTTTTTTTCAGAGTGGATGGGAGAAGATCTATTTCAATAAACAGCTTACGAATTCTGTAAGATTAACTAGGGTCATAATAACATGAACTCAAACAGTATTTTTGATATATGCAAGTGTTTCAAAGCTTATCTTCCTGACCTGAAATACTATAGTGCTAGAGATGGGTATGAAAATAAATAAATAGAAATCCTATATATAAACTTTACTTCCTTCAAGAAGCTGCAAAAACTACCACAAGTTCAAGATGAGTAATTAAGTTTTCCTGCAGAATACATGCAAGCATGTTCGCATTCTCCATTTTTAGCAAACTGACAGCTACAGGAAAAAAGATCCTGTGTTGTTTCCAGAAAGCAGCCCCTTACCTGACATAGTCATCTCAAAATTACATTGAGGCAAAGAGGATAAAAATTCATGGACTGGAAATGAGACATGCTTTTTACAAGGCATCTCTGAGATCTCCAGAACATTTGCAAGCATTTTTGCCACTGTCATATTAGAAATTTGTGTTGTTTTTACATTATATCAAAAGCTCCTTTTGTCGCTAATAATGTGCATCGCAGTGCCATCTAGCGTGCGAAGAGAAGAACATGGGGGAGAAAAAAGGTGGTCTGAGCTTCAACTTGTGTGCAAGAAAAAATCAATGCCAAACACAACCCTAGCCGTAGATAATTATTCTTGCCTTCAACAGCTATGCCTCTAATTTCAGTAGCTCATCGTTAGACCTTATGCAGCACCAAAGACAGAAATACGACCTGTTCTATATTTTCCCATATGATTATGTTACCTGTGGGATTCTACTTTATAAAATAGAATTCTTTATTTAGTGATTAATTTTCAGAAACTGCCCACCTTGAACTGCATAAAATGGGCTAAATGATACAAAGAGAAATATGAGAGACACAGTACTTTAATTTATTATTTTGCAGTGAAAATCTGTCCTTAAAAAGACTGTATATATCTACAACCTGTTCTTCGGAGCCAGCTAAGCTGCTGATGTCTTCATGAGACAATATATTGCAACAGTACAAACAGAAGAAACTGGAAATATAAAATCAAATATTGAGAAAAACTGTTTTCACCAAATCTCATCATAGCAGTGGAGATTGGGCATCACAAGTACAAAGGTCAAACTTCAGCTGCAGGGAACGAGATCCTATATTAGAACAGCCTTTGAAGAGCTCCTTCACATAATGTATATTATAATAAGCTGGACCTCTGTTTTGTGCCTGAGATATACATCCCTGAAATTTTTTCCTTATGAGTGGACTTGCATTTTCCCTTATCTTTGACTGATCTGAGGAGGAAAGAACAGCAGTCCTGTTTTAATAGGCAATGTTGACTCAAACTGGATGGCCTGTAATCTTTCAAAGATATACCAGAAGATCTTGCAAGCTCACCTGCTGCTTTCCCAGGTGCATGTCTTGGCTTAACCATGCAGCTGTAAAACCCTGTATGCATTGCATGTTTCTGTGAAACATCATTTGACATCATGGGAGACTCATGGGGCCAGTGTGCTAGGGGCCCTGCTGCTGGCTACTGAAGCAAGACCTCTCCTCAGCTAGAAACTGGCAAGGTAGGAGCTGGAGCCTCTCCTTTTGGCATTGCCACCCTCCACACTGCAGATAACTAAAGCAAAACCAGACAGGGTGCTCAGAAATGACATAACTATGTGGCTCCTCTGCTCTGAGAAGAACATCAATCTCCCCTTAGGACTTTCAGTGCACCTGGGTGCCATGGTAGAGCTTACCAGGGTTGGGGGCATCCCGTCCCATCCAATCCCAGAGCTCCTGGCCACTACTGGCACAGTCTGCTGGTTGGCTGCTAATGAAGAGAGGTTTTTATACCAAGGGCACAGGCCAGCCAGGTTGAGCTCTGGACCTTTGGAAGGTACATACCCATCACTTCAAGTTTCCATAAGTAGAAACTTAGCAGCTTCAAGACTTTATTACCTGTCTACAAAACAAACAAACAAACAACAGAAAAACAAGTGCTGAGGAAATTAGAAATTGGATATCCACCTGAAAAAAAAACAAATAAGGAGGACATGAGCTCCAACGTTTGGTATCCATGGCTACAGGAATGCTGGTGTTGCCTTATTTGAAAACAACTTTTTGAAGAACTGAATGAAATATACAGCAAAACTTGTTTTTCTCCTTTCTTTCATAGAGTTGTTTAATTGCACATTAAAGACGATAGTGCATAGCTTAAAAAGAACATTATTATACATAGTATATATGTATACTTCCTATAGGTAATGCAGTTTTCATGTGACGAGGTTACAATAGGAGGTACAGTGTTTTGCCTGGGTTTTTTGCAAATCAAGGCTCCTTTAGAATCTTCTTTGTACTTGTCAGACAATCCATGTCTTAGCAATATGATATACGTCTGTATATACACCTGGATCCATGTCAGAAAAAAAATTCCTGCTCCTCTGACTTTAGTGCAGACAGTATTGCACTCACACTTCCACATTTTCAAGAACTATGTGTAAATACAACAACTTGGAAGCCTGATAGTCATGTTACACATTCTCATCTTCAACTCTCTTCTAAATGCTTCTTGATTCTCTGCAAACTTCCATCCTTTGTTTATCACTCTCCTTTCTACAGATATTCTCTCTAAATGAGAGATTGATAGACAATTTATTCAGAACCAGATTCTGTGCTTAAACAAAATTATTACTTTGTTTTGATTGTAAAAATTCTGTAAGAATAAGAACTTAAAACTAGGCATGAAAAAAAGAGATATGCACTGAAGGACAAGATTTTAGCAAATCCAAATGGTAGGCAAGCACCTGCAAATTGAAGGAAACGGTTTCTTTCAAGTATGTTATATGTGTAATGGCTCAATGGAAAGCCAGGTATTCTTATGCTTTATGCTTCCTGCTGTCAGCTTAAGTGGAACAGCAAAATCATTTGGTGATTTTTTTTTTCAATATAGGTGATGTAAAGGACTTTGGAGAAACCATATAAAAACCCCCCATTTTTCCTTTGTCTGAAGAGACAGGTATTTGACTTCTACATCAGACACTGTCAGGATTAAAACTTGTTTAGAATTTAAATTACTTCTGTATTTAATATTGATAATTCTAATTTACAGCATTTCTGTTCCTTCTTTAACCTAGAGACAGGATTAATATTCATGAGATTGCTTTTGGTGATGTGCAAGCAATTCTGTAAGTCAAATTCACTCAACCTGTATTTGCATGGAATATTTACTTTTTCTATAATATCTTTAATTTTGTCTACACTGAAAGCAGATCATGACTTTGTTTTTCAGGTTGTTAAAAAAAAAAAAATCGAAGTGTTTTCATGTTCAGCAGAGTGCTGTCCTTGCCCTCCCCCTCCAGAAAATCCTCCAGCCAAACACAACAATAAATAATATTGTTCTATTCTGGCAAGCAAATTCTTGGCAGGTAACAATTATTGAAACTGTAACACTACCTGCTTTATTTCTATGGTAATAATGATAAACAGAAAGAATACCAGCTACATTAATTTGTGACACGATACAAGTGCTCCTAGCTAAATTTAAGGGGTTTTATTAGTCAGATTTTATAGCTTATTCTGAAATATTTTAAAATATAATTTTGCTTAAAAAGGTCTAGACCATTTCTGTTGTTCAATTATTACGTAAATGCTTTGCTATTTTCCATTCTGCTATTTGTCACTGGGGGTAGCTTAGCAAATGGTGATTCAGCCTTGGTCAGCAGCTCACTGTACTGAGCCTACTCCAGATGTCATAAAAACATCTTGTTGGGATGTTTTATTTCTCTCACTTCCCTGCAGGCAGCCCAGACTAGAAGGGATTTATGTAATTTTATTTTGGGGACTGTTTTTTGCTGCAAGGCCTACCAAAAAACCACAGGCTTTGCATTTTGAGAGAGCTGAAGTTGCATACCACGTATATCCTAATTTCACTATTAAGTTGATTTATGCTCAGAAATGCCTGGTCTCCTTACAAATACCCTACAGACCTTGAGAGATTTTCTTTCCTTTTCTTGTCCAGCTCCAAGTGGGAACAGTTTGGATAAGTATCAGCCTTAGATTTTTTTTCTGTAAAATCTTGATTATCTTTTTGTATGGACAGTTCTACTGAGGCTGCCTGGAGAGCATTTTAAGGACACTTTACTGTAGCTAAAGGTATCAATTCTGTACAATATAATTATCGCTGTAAATATCAGTGTATCCACTGGGGAAAAAAAAAAAAAAAAAAAAAAAAAAAGGTTTATTTACTGCAAGGATTCTTTTAGTAGAGTACACTCATTATAATATTCCTATCACATTTTCTAGGAGGTGTCTATAGCCTTCAGCTGAGTGGAGTGTACAGAGCTCTGAATACACTGACGTACTCAGATACACTAAACAAAGCATCATCAAGTAGAGTCCTCACTGGACTTCAGAAAGCAATATAGTTGCATTACTATAGTGCTGTGCCTGTAGTAATCAGTCATGGTGTAGAAGCAGGTTTACAGACCTGCGTATAGTGCTGTGTGGTGCTGTTGTGGTTTAAGTCCGGTCGTCAGCTAAGCACTGCACGACCACTCTCACTCCTCCCTCCCCTGGTGGTATGGGGAGGAGAATTGGTAGAAAAAGGCAAAACCTTGTAGGTTGAGACAAGAACAGTTTAATAGGACAATTCAAGGAAAGAAGAAATAACAGTAACAACAAAACTAGCAGAAGAATGTATAAAGTGAGCTATGCCCAATGCATTTGCTCACCACCTGTAACCCGATGCTCAGCCCATTCCCAAGCCGTGTTCCCTCCTCCCCCCAGACAGCTGCCCCAGTCACATAGGGCACATAATATCATATGGTATTGAATATCCTTTTGGCTAGCTCAAGTCAGCTGACCTGGCTGTGGCCCCTCCACATTTCTTGTGAAAATTAACTCTATCCCAGACCAGTAGAAATGCTGAAACTTTTGTATGGGTTGAAGTTAGGTCTGCACCACCACTGTTCTGGCAGCATCCCTGCAGTGCCCTGACAGTACTGGCAGGTTTGGTTTTGGCCACTTGCTGGCTCATGAAAACAGCTGCAACAGTCAGGGGCCAATCTTGCTCTGGGACTTTGCTGCTCATTTTTGCCACTGGGATGGTTGGGACAGAGATATCTGGTCTGCCATATAGCAGCTTTGAACTTATGGCACATTCATCAGTGTAAGCCAAGTCCATTGTAAGATTCACTTAAAAGTGAGGAAATTCTGGAACTGTTCCACATCAGTATAGCTTTATTAATCTAGTGTCTTCAGCTGTCTAAACATGATTTAGACACAAACCCAGTCAGAGCCCGTGGTTTACATTTTCTGATGAACACACTCTCTCGCTTTTTATGAAGACATGCCCACAAAGACCTTATTTTATCCCTTTCTACCCAGTGCTGGTACCAAAAGACGGTAGTGCTGTATTACATGATCCTGTCTTTTTTTCTAGCATGTTTCATAAGCAAGTCAATGGAAAAAAATCTAAATCATCCTCAAATACTGCAAAGGTAAATTAAATTAAGTAGGGACGTGCACATCTCCAAGACACTGATTCAGATTCTTTTCAGGTGAAATTAAGCATCTGTTTCAGTTCTCATTAAAAAAGATTAGAAAGTGAAAGCAAGTAGTACCATTATAAGAGAAGAATAAATTAAAACAAATTCTGATTCTTCAGCTCAAGGTGATCACCTCATAAATACCTGTGTGTGATGTTCTTAGGAATGTAGAAGACTGAGAGAGAAATGCAATACTTTTATTTCTTATTGCTAATCACATGGCAAATATCACGATGACATTTCATATGCAAACATATGTTCTATTACTTATTTTTTATACTTTGGCAGCATACAGGCAGCACTGCCTGATATATGTATTAGGCATGTGCAGAGAAAATTAATGTTCTTAAGAGAAATGTAATAATTTGCCTCTCTCGCAAGAAAGTAACTTTGAACATCTGCAAATGGTTCTTTGAACCTCAGCAAGAGGACTAAAAAGACCATCATTAAAGAGGTAACATTTGTTTTACCTCAAGATATGGGTGAAAGTATGGAACAAGTTTGAGACTGTCAACTAATAAGTCAGATTCATAAGCACATAACTTATTTTGGGTTGAGCACTGTCAGATGTTATAGCATCTTCCACTATGGCTTTATTACTGTTCTGTGCAGCTTTTTGAACAAATATTATCAACCTATCATTTGTTCCATCTGTTCTCAATACTGTTGATGTCTTGTATGGGTAAATTAGAGGGTTTTTAAAAACTACTGAAAATTAAAATTAAATGCTAATCTTACAAAGTTGGGTGTTTATCTCCAAATTTCTCTTAAAAAAAAATTCTTTATATGCCTGCTTAACTTACCAGGGCAACAGTTATGATAACTAATGCAAATGTTGCTTTTATATGACATAATTAGACTCTAGTGCCAGCTTTTCATATACTGACAACATTGTGCCAGCTCCTCTAAACAAGCTGTTTCATAATAAAGATATCACATACAAATAAATTAAGTGGTTCAGCTCCTGAATTCATCAGAACAGTATCTGTTACATTATGTGCCACAGCTTGTAATATGTTACATGATGAAACAGACTAAAAAAAAATAAAAGGTATTAGGGATTCACTTCAAGAAAGGATAAGACTAGTCTTAAGATGGGGCTTGATAAGCTCAGAGGGAGCTGCTATGGACATGGTTCTGGGATGGTCCAGAGTTCTGTGTGACTCCAGGACAAAACACAATATGAACTGGCTGCATTCATCATCCAGGTCATCTGCAATCTGCTTCACTCTCAGTCTTGTCAATAGGGAAGTAAGAGTGAGCTTATTGGTGCATAGATGGTCATCGGAAAGGTATGTTTCTATGTGGCCTTCTACTTTATGATATTGTGCACATGCGTCATATGTCTGTGGATAAGTGGTCTTAAGGGCTGATGTAGCCTTATGACTAGAAGACTTAGAGTTTATTAGCAAAGACATACAATTATAGGTAAGCCTAAAATGAGTATATTGTAGCCAGTTTCTCTATTTGAGTAACTGCCAGCATACACATATTTTCTGAAGTGAACTGTGTTTTTAATCTTCCTTTTCTTAAATCTGAATTCTAGACATGGTATACACTTTTTTTTTTTTTTTTTTTTTTTTTTTTTTTTTTTATTTTTCAAGAGTTATCTTTAAAAATTTTTTAGTCTCTAGATATTTGGTTTTAAAATAATCTTTTTGTTGTTTGTTCAGCGAAAACAGTTA
>JANIJG010009949.1:6658-14428 GCA_024611175.1 Megaceryle torquata
CTGAAAATATCATAGATAATGCAGTACAAAGAAATTTATTTTTACTGTCCTGTTTGATTAAAACTTGACTTTTTCATATTAAAGAATAAACAGAATGTGTCATTCATTTATAGGTGGTTACTGAATATCACACTCTGCTCTGCTCCAGAGCAAGCAAACAATACTACTAAAACTTGGCAAGTCCATGATTTTCTTTCTGAGTTGGAAATAAAAAAAATGGATCAGGAAAGTTACAGAAGATTTTGCAATTCTCAGTGTATTTTATGTAGTGTTTTATGCTCCAGTACACTGAAACTTTGACTTGCATACTTTCATGCCTATACTTTAAAATGTGCTTTACTTAAGTAACAGTTTTCCATGTATGTGGGTTTTTTTTCCAGTGAAATCGTACTGAGCAAGGTGCTATACCTAATAAGACACAATAAGAAAGAATTAATACCCATATGAGTTTATATCTAAGCTAATCCCAGGGCAATAGGTAGATAAAACAGGCAGGTAGAGAATAGTGGACTCATACAGGAAAAATTTTATTAAAGCACTTGCCCAAGTGAGCGAGCTCCCTAAACACCAGGCACCATGAGCAGTGTAGGAGATGTCTGAGAACAAAGCAGTCTCTTTTTTAGAGCTGACAGCCTGGGGAAGTAGTTACAGCTCTTAGCTGGAAGAAAAAAAGAATGAGAAGGAAGAACTGAGATATCAGTGGACATTCCAGTGAAAAATGGAGTTGTATTTGATGCACAGGGAATGGATGCAAAGGAAGAAGTGATATAGGATAACCAACAATTAAGATGTTCTCTGTTGTTAAGTTTTTCACTGAATTTAAGTATGGCATACATATCCAGAACTCCTGCTAAGTGTGATGTGTTTCAAATTTAATAAATAAATAAATAAATAAAATCTGTTAGGACCATATACACATTACAGGGCGCTGAAAAGTGTTAATATTATTATATCACCTGTTTTAAGGAAGATAGTTTATTTCCCTTCAAACTGTGAAGAATAGAGCATCTGTTGATGAATTGGTACAAACATTGTAAGCAACAAGACAACTGCACCATTTATAGTTCCTTTCTTCATGATGAGACAGAACTTCAGAAACTGCAGTCTATTGAAAGAGAAGAATCTGTCTCGAGTGGCAGGGATGTGATGTAAAGATGCCATGGCAGGAACAGCTTTAAGTTCCAGTCCAGATCACACTTTATTGCTTCAGGGATTTAATTATTTATTGATCTCAGAAACTATAGAAGTTTCCAGAACGTCCACCTTTCTCAACTAATAATCAGGACAGCTGCCTTTCATTGCAAGTATCCAGCAACAGGCTTGAAAATGTTTATCATGTCTAGCTCAGAGAAGATATTAAAGAATGCTCAAAAATTAGAATCCCACACCTTTACTTATTTATATGATGTGCTGTTTTGGGAATATATAGCAATTGGGAGGCTTTTAGCAGGCACCATTTTACCATTTTTATCAGTCATGTAATTACCCATAAACTAACTCTGTTATTTTTATTCTGACTCAGCTTCAATGACTTTCTTAATTTTCCTCTCCTATTTTCTGACCTGTAGAGTAATGGAAAAGTAGATGCTATGGTGTCTTACAACATTTTTTACATGTGGGAGATCTTTAACGCATAGCTACTTTATGTTCTAAGCATTTAGATTTTAAATATATGAAGTAAGGGATCTTAAAAGACAGACATTGATTGAGCAGGTCTTCAATTAACAGGACTGGATTACTGTAGAAAGTGTTCTCCTAGACTTTCTTACTTCTTTCCATATTGCATAGGTGGTCTGTAAACTCGCAAACTTTCTAGGTGCCTTCAGTACTTGGATGCCTCCAGCATCTCTGATCTGTCTGCAGAACATCTAAAGAAAGATACAGAGACTGTCAGTGTGGATGGTCCCTGAGACAGACCCACTTTTCAGACAGGCTTCTTACCTTTATAATGTGATTTTGACTTCTGGTCTACCTTTTAATGCATGATGGCTTCTTAAGTTCCATGTGCACTGGAGTCTTCAGTATTACAAATGAGCTGGGCAGGATCAAGACAAAACAGCATGTTTTACATTTACTGGGCTTATCACTTACGGCTCAGCACAACACATGTCCACATATCCCTGTCTGTGAAATCCTGTAGGAAAGTAAGGTCTCCCTAGGGGAGATGAGAGGGAAGAATATATGGAGGTGATGCTCCCAAGTGCAAAAAACATTCCATATTTTTACTTCTGCACACTATTAAATCACTTGTTCACAAGGACCAAATAAATATTCCTTACACAAATGGAAGTTTAAATATAATAACTAAAAACCCCACTATTGCAAATGGGTATATGCAATTTCTGAGCTACAAAATTAAATCTTCACACTATCTTATGCTCTGTTGAAAGAATTCTCAGCTTTACTTCATGTTGTCAGTGGTAAGAGGAGAGGTATTTTGAGGACAGAATTAATAGATTGTTAGAGTGCTGATTTGACACTAATAAATCCAAGGTATTAAATTATACTATTGTTGGTAATTTGCAAAGGGGATGGTGTTTATTCTGTGTTTAAAGTGTTCCATGAAATTACAGGTTACTGGCACCAGTTAAAAAAATATTTTTTCTTTTAGGATTTAGGTTTTGTTTTGTTTTGTTTGTTTGTTTTGGTTTTTTTTTAAAGCAACCTTATTCAGAATCAGCTTCAGAATCAGCTTTTTCTCTTCCAAACATCTAATTTTTCCTATGCATTATGAGAATGCACATGAATTTAACTTCTCATAGAAAAGCCTTTGCAGAGTTATTAATATGGAAAATTCTTATGTGTTGATAAATTGATCTGTGATGAGACTCCAGAAAGGAAAACTTGGCTTCTCTTTCTCTGTGCCTGAAACTTCATAAGCACAACCCATTCTGAGGACTAACAAGTTATATCCATCTTGTAAAAAATGGCATAGCTTGGGCTTTTTAAGAGATGCAGAGGAACAGCATCAACTATCTTTGGTTTGTGTTTTGTTTGGTTTGGGTTTTTATCGGAATATCTGAATCATTTAAAAATTGCTTTAACTGTGTTAGTTTACCTTGAGAGAAAAGCTTTGTTGTAAGGCGATTTTTTATTGAGTAATACTTTCACTTAATATTGCATTGTTCTGTGTGGACGTCCTTGGCAGTGGTATATTGGAGACACTGAGCATGCTGATTGGCATGAACATTTGCTCAGTTTCGTACCATTCAAATCAGGTGTCTAATAGGATCCAGCACTGAAAAGACATTCCTTTGTGTAGATATTTTCTCCCAGCACTTTGAGCAAGCAATTCACATTTAACAGCTGAACCACTAGAAAAGCTTACCACACAAACAGCTCCCAAGAAAAAGTGATCAAGTTATCTAGCAGTTTCTTAAATAGTGTCCAACATTTTCTGTTAGTGTCTTTATGTCTACTAGGGAAATGACCTGTCTTTGACAATTTTTCTTGAATTCCATAAATCTGTAGACTGATGATGGCTGACAATGTTTCCCTTCAAATGGTATTTATAAGATTCAGGCAGAGAGCTTGGACCAGTGCCATGTCTACACCAGGAAGTTTTAATAGTAGCATTTCCACTGGGAAACAGCTGCCAGCATTGAGATTTCACTTCACTGGATGTCCATAGAGGTGCTTTTGTCAGCACAGTACCTCTATGCCACAAGCGGCACTGACAAAAGACGTGTTGTGGGTGTTGCATAGTTTCCCAGACCATCATTTGTGGTGCTGCTCTTGGAGGCTTCATTACAAGGCACTGTGGGAGCCCAGGAATGTTCTTCTGTCATGATGTGATCATCTAATTTACCCTGTGTACAAGAATATGTTTTGCAGCTAATATGTATGGCTTTTTTTCCTTAAATATCCTGCTTGCTCTTCTAGTCCCTGCCATAGTTAGCTCTTACTTTACACTTTGTAGTGTCTCTTCATTAGAAATAGAAAAAAAAAAACCAAAAAAAGTAGCCAAAAGGTACTGAAAGGTGGCAGATACTGCTAGAATGGTGAATATTACAGTGGGACTTAGGTTGCTGTAGTTCAGAGAAAAGATAGATGGTTGCTTATGCCTGGCTGCAGATAACCTTTTCCCAGGGACACAGTCAGCAGATCTTGTGCAGTGCTATGGGAAACTGCTACCACTGCAACCTGGGTCAGAAAGAAATGTGCAAGTACAACTTAGAAAATACTTGTTTGAAATCCTTATCATGGTTGAGGCTGGGAAAAGCTATGACAGGAAAGAAATACTCTTGTTACCTTATGCTTGAAACCCAGCATTTTTACTCACAATTAACCACAGCCTTGAAGAAATTTGTTTTAAACTCAAAGATCACAATATTGGGAAACTAAGTCATTGCATTTTCTTACACAGTTCATAGGAAAAAAATGCGAGTTACCATATTTTGCAAAGAATAACTTAAATAATGTCTGGTTTTATTTAGATAATCAAGGTTTTCCTTTGCAATGTACTGATTATTAAATATTCTGTTTATTCTGCCAGAATGTGCATTTGTTTGTTTTTCAATGATTTCTTCTATGCTGCATGTAAGCATAAAATAATAAATTCAAAAGGTCATTCCTTTGTTTTCACTTCTGCATTTGTCTTGATGATAGTCAGAGACATGGGAGTGGAGAGAGTGATTTTGGGAGCACATGAACAAAGTGAAAAAAACCAACAAAGGCTAACTTCCTCTGTTGTAGATGGGCTTCTTCCTCAGCTTGCTCTTAGTGAGTTACTTTGCTGGCTTAAGTGATGTCTCATCTCCCTGTGGCACCTGAATCCTCTGTACCTCTGTCAAGATTTGGGATGCCTTCTATTATCAGATGTCTGTTGTCACTCAGGCTGTGGTTAGCAGGCTTTGGTCCATGTAGGAATTAGCAAACACATGAGACTAATGTCAAAGGCAGCTACAGGCTCTTTTTTTTTGTTATGGCCATGTGGTAGGGCAGGCTTCACTCTTCCAGTTTCTCCCATCAGTGTGGCTCATGACAACTTTCCTTAAACTTTGACATTACCTGCAGCACCTATATTAGATTTTTTTTTTTTCCCCATAAAATGGTTTCCTATCAGTCATCTTACACTGTCTTTCATCTTCACCAGATGAAGGATGTCCAGGACTGCTCTTTAATGAAGCTGCAGCATAACTAAACTCATAAGCCTTTCACTAACTCTGTCTTAGCCTAGTTAATATCTAGTGTGTCACAAACATTGGCTTTCCAGAAATACTCTGAAGATTTGAGAGATGAGGTGGGCTTTGCCCCCTTTCTGACCTTGGGTAGCAACTTTCAAAACTGTGATCTGTGAAATCATTCTCTTGAAAGATGGATATATGGTGGGGTTACTCCTAGTGTTGGTTCTGCTAGGACTGCAACATCCATGCAGGTATTTCAGCTTAGAAAGATCTTTTACAAGTGACAGTGCCCCTTGGGGAGCTGGTTCAGATTATAGGATTTTATCAATAACTTTGAATCATTAGCTCCAACATATTCACTAAAATAATTTAAGTATTAGAGGTAGAATTTTATTCTGTAAACCAGGCCTAAACAATACATTTTGGTAAAGATTTAATACATATATCTGGAATATATAATGACCAAATAATGAGAGATCATTTTCATGTTTTAGGCAGCCTATCTTTTTCATTCTCAGGGTTCGTAAAATGTTAAAGAGCATGTATTTGGCTGCCATTCAATATCATTATAAGCTATCTGACACAGATGTCAGTAAAAATAAATGGATTTTTTTTAATCGGTGTCTTACCTTCTGACTGTCTGATTTAAAGAACTTTTTGAAAACGAAGTTACAGTATTTGGGGGTCAACTAATTAGGACATTCAAGGAAGGAAAAAAACCCAGACAAACAGTTGCTAAGAAATGTCATTACAGCATTAGGGGAGGTATTACCCATTAGTATTTGGTCAGTTATCAATGTTTTTGCCTGCCTGATAAGGGTTATTTCTCTGCTTTTGCTTTCAGCAGCCGTGTTCCCCAGCACACAGACAATTCAAAGTGGAACAGCAGCTGGAGCAATGTCCTTGTCCCACCCCAGCAGCCACCCCTCCCCAGGACATAATGTACAGGGTAGTCCTCTCCATCCTCCCCCCCAGTTACCTCTTCTCTCAGCTGTGGACTCAGAGAGGTAAGACTAGCTCCTGCTTTTCTCATGATGAGCCTGGGGCAGGACTGCCTTCAGGGATGCCAGAATGAATGTAAACTCAATTTTCAGTGTGCAGAAAGTTACTGGTGACAGCCTCTGGGTAACAATTGCTCTGGGTATAAGTTTACCAGAGGAAGGAAAGGTGAAAGGGACTCAGTTATCCCAGGGCAGGGAGGCTTTCCATCCACCTCCATTTCAGGGACTTCCTCCAATCCCTTTTTGATCTCCACCAATGGCCCAAGCAAGGAAAGTCATACTGGCTGGGACACTAAACTTCAGAGAAGCCCAACCATACCTTACAAAATGGGAACACTGTTGTTCATGTTTCTGTTTACCTGTGGTGGGAGGGCCATATTTTGTCAATATTCTCTCAGTGCGAAGTATTTCTGTACAAACTTTTTTTTTTTTTTTTCCCCCTTGGCATTTTATTAGGACCAGTAGATAATTAAAAAAAAAAAAAAAAAAGTCACTGGTTCAAGAGCTTGATAATCAGGATTTATTTTATGCTGGCTGGATAGAAACCCCTTGACTTCTTTGACTTCTGCTGAATTCTTACTGTATGTATATAGATACTTAAATGTTATTTTGTTAATTTCCATATTTTTCCATAATTTTCCATATTTTTCATAATTTTTCAATGATAAATTGCTCTATTTTATGAATGTATTTATTTAATAGTGTTTAAATTCCTTGAGTGACAGAAATGCCAGTAATTTGGTAAGCACAAAGTGTCCAATTCTAAACCTGAAAAGAACATTCACTAGTTTTCAGTTACTGATGAATGAGCATTATTTCTTTGGATGAAAGTAGTCCTTGCTCTGGCTTGTATCAGGAAGATGGAAGGACATGACAGTTCAGAGAATTAATGCCAGTGAAAGTACTTTTTGATTTCAGAGTGCATGTGTGAGTTCAGACAGTTCTGGAGCTACTGGAGGTTGTTGAGCTTTTTGTACATGTTTGAGATGGAACTTACTGTTTCGTGATCACTGGAGCACCTGTGGTGTTTCAGCCCTTCCTTCCCCACTCCTAGCCACGTCGTCCTAACCTTTTTTGCTTGCCCGGGTTCTGGCCGTCTGTGCAAACCCTGGTGCTGCCCATGCTCTCTTGCCTGACCCAGTGGCTTTTTCTTTCCGGTATAGTTTTCTCTGCAGTGAATGAACTGTCCAGTATCCATATCCACAATTGCCAGAGCATGAGGAGACAGGCAGGGACAGGTCAATAGTTTTTACAAGTATAAACGTAATGGTGAAAAACAGTGATCTTCTCATTAGCCCGTTTCCGAGGCAGCTACTGGTGTTGGACCACAGCAGACACATTTAGAATCACAGAATGTTAAGGGTTGGAAGGGACCTCGAAAGATCATCCAGTCCAACCGCCCTGCCAGAGCAGGACCACCTAGAGCAGGTCACATAGAAATGCATCCAGGTGGGTTTTAAATATCTCCAGAGAAGGAAACTCCACAACCCCTTTGGGCGCCTGTTCTACTGCTCTGTCACCCTCACTGTGAAAAAGGTTTTCCTTAAATCTCTTTGGAATTTCCTGTGCTCCTGTTTGCACCCATTGCCCCTGGTCCTATCATGGGACATCGCCAAGAAGAGCCTGGCTCCATCCTCCTGACA